>CM064566.1:55617436-55683831 GCA_032716605.1 Paralithodes platypus | reverse complement strand
TTTATACATATGGTGTGAGCATATTCGAACTTTGTGAAGTGTTTGTATTATATACTAATGTAAAATGTAAGCTGTGGTCAATAAACTATCTATATCTATCTATCTATCTATGTTTGTGCGTGTGTTGCCAGGAATGAGGGTGGGGAAGAAAGAGGTGGCAGTACTAAGGGGAAATAAATGTAATAATTCAATGTGTCGAGAGATAAGTTGGAGAGGAGAATTATAAAGTAAGAACGGAGAATTATATGTGGATTGTAACTTAATTGGGTAGGTGTGTGTGACTGGGTGTGTGTGACTGGGTGTCTTTGTTGAATATGTGCAATATATATAATAATAGTCTATCTATCTATCTATTGTCGGACACCTTACTCCACTTAATGAAGGTGGCCATACACAAAACGCCCCCAAGCGGACCTGGCCCCCGTGAGAAGGACAACCAGCGCCAGTTTATTCAATGACTTGCAGGATTGACCACCCAACTTAGGGTCCATCCGACTCCAAGGTCCTCCATGTATCTCTTCAGCAGTATTTGTCAACAGTGTTAGGTGGGTAGTCCATCCACCAACCTGCTCCACCCTTAGGTGAGCAGTAAGGAATTGTAAAAGGTTTTCTTCTTTTACTCTCTAACTAATAGACAATGGAGCACTCTTGGTTGAGCCCGAGAACTTTTCATCTCCTACTGTACTTCGCACTTCTCCACTTTATCTTCCTCTCTCCAAAACTCTCCAATCTCCTACTTTACTCAAGCCATCATCATCATCATCTCTAACTATATTTCTAACTTCTACCTATACTTCACCTATTATTATTACACATCCCAAGTTAACCCTCCCATTAGTCTTCCATTCCAAAGTCCCAAATTCCTCCAATCTATTATTCATTAGTCTGTTTCTATCTTAACTCATTCAGTCAGTCAAGTTGCTGATCAAGGCTGACGAGTCCCAAATATTCCCTTTATATTTGAGTTTACTTTTGAAAATAATTAATATATAATATCTGTACATGACTTACATACAATTATAAAGAAAACAAATATAAGTAAAAAGCACATTTTGAAACCAGAGGATAAATATCGTTGACTACAATACCAATGTAATCCTTTTATGGGGAGATATCCACTTGAGGGACTTTTTTCTTGACCCCTTTCTCCCTCATGTCTAGCCCCATTGTGTTTCTAATTTTAAGATGTTCGCCCCATTATTTTGACGATTTTAAGAACTTTCAACCCGTTTCTGTCAATTTTAAGACCTTTCGTGCCATTTAGGTGTCGATTTTATCCTGGCGAGCGATAGCGAGCCTGTAATTTAAGAGGAACCGGCTTTCAGCCGGGACATTTTTCTACCGAAAAATGTACAAATTTATCTTGAAAGGGGCTCAAGGGGGTGTAATCTTAAGCTTGAAGGATATCTAGGGACCAAACTAAAAACCTCCCCTTAAGGCGTTCCACATGTAGAGCTATGACTCGTCAAATTGTAATTATTTAAAGTTAGTGTTCATACTGTATTTAAGGGGAGATTTCCACTTGAGGGATACATTTCTGGACCCCCCGTTTCCCTCATGTCTAGCCTCATTGCGTTTGAGATTTTAAGACGCTCACCCCATTATTTTTGCGATTTTAAGAACTTTCGCCCTATTTATGTCAATTTTAAGACCTTGCGTGCCTTTTAGCTGTCGATTTTTGCCTGACGAGCGATAGCGAGTCTGTAATTTAAGAGGAACCGGCCTTCGGCCTGGACATTTTTCTACCGAAAAATGTAGATTTATCTTGAAAAGGGGTCTAGGGACTGTAATTATAAGCTTGATGGAGGTCTAAGGAACAAACTAAAGACCTCCCCTTAATCAAATACTATTCAGTCACCCTAAATTACTGATATTAAGCTTCACACACACAATTAACCTAATCAGTGATGTTTCGGCACCATGTACAGTATATGTGTATCCATAATTGGTATCAGCAATATCTAAACTTGATTTAAAACCTATGCCTATACACTTACCCACCCTATTCAACATCTGACAGACATTAATACAACACAGAGGGTGGTGGGGTAAACGTAATGACACCTGAGACATGCCTGATTAGCGCCACCGTACCCAATTGTAACATTAAGGGGAGGCAGACCGTTTAAGGGGAGGCAGACCGTTTAAGGGGAGGCAGACCGTTTAAGGGGAGGCAGACCGTTTAAGGGGAGGCAGACCGTTTAAGGGGAGGTAGACCGTTTGTCTGGTCCCCCTTCTCTATAATGTTTAGCCCCACTAGTTTTGAGATTATAAGACGTTCAGCCCATTAGTTTGGCAATTTTAACACCATTCGCCCCATTTCGTTGTCAATTTTAAGACCTTTCGTGCCATTTAGGTGTCGATTATTTCCTGGCGAGCGATAGCGAGCCTGCAATTTTAAGAGGAATCGGCCTTCGGCCGGGACATTTTTCTACCGAAAAATGTACAAATTTATCTTGAAGAGGGGTCTAGGAGGTGTTTTTCTATGTTTGATGGAGGTCTAGGGAGGAAACTAAAAAAATATATGAATAAATGAATTAATAGACCAAACAAACGGTCAGTCTCCCCTTAATAGATTATCAATGGTTCTTTTAAATGTCTTAGCCGACGGTATAGTTAAGGGGGGGGTAGTTTGGTCTCTAGATATCCATCAAGCTTAAGATTACACCCCCTTGAGCCCATTTCAAGATAAATTTGTACATTTTTCGGTAGAAAAATGTCCCGGCTGAAAGCCGGTTCCTCTTAAATAACAGGCTCGCTATCGTTCGCCAGGATAAAATCGACACCTAAATGGCACGAAAGGTCTTAAAATTGACAGAAATGGGTCGAAAGTTCTTAAAATCGTCAAAATAATGGGGCGAACGTCTTAAAATTAGAAAAACAATGGGGCTAAACATGAGGGAGAAAGGAGTCCAGAAAAATATCCCTCAAGTGGAAATCTCCCCTTAAACGTAGAGAATGCCAATCGGATACATACATACCTGACAGTCAAACGCAGCAGACCTAATCCATCCTGCAAAAGAAATACCAGGGGTCAGTTGGGGCTCCTGCAGATAGTAAGACATGCAAGGTAAAAAAAAAAGTCAATGGGGGAATAATAGAGTTAAGACCTGGTTCCTCCAAAATAACCGGCTCGCTATCGCTCGCCAGGAAAAAAAATCGAGCTCTAAGTGGCACGAAAGGTCTTAATATTGACATGGAACTAAGCGAAAGTCTTATTACTTTTGAAAACTAATGGCACCTAAACACGAAGGAGAAGGGGGTTGACAAACAGACAATACGGCGAAAATTGGCTGATCTCCATTATTATAGGATCTCTAGTCTAATCTCGGTTACTCTAAGATCTCTAGTAGTCGTAACAGGGGCAAGTACAGTCACGAGCAGAAGTTATGTGCCGCCCTGCTCTTGAAATGGATCTCACGCACGGGCGGAATTGGGTAGTTGCTGTAAGCGGGTCGTTTGGCGTTAACGATCTATAAGGCTTGGAGGTCCAAATGCAGATCCCGTTTATTGTTTATTTCAGGCTATAAAGGCACACATTGAAACAAACACACACACACACACACGCACGCACGCACGCACGCACGCACGCACGCACGCACGCACGCACGCGCGCACACACACACACACACACACACACACACACACACACACACACACACACACACACACACACAAACACACACACACGAAGCTCAGGACTGTGGGGCGGGTTGAGGGAGTATTATTAAAGTGGATGGAAAACTATTTAATTGGGAGGGAAATGCGAACAGTAATAAAAGGAAAGTTCTCCTCGTGGAAAAGGGTAAAAAGCGGAGTGCCTCAAGGATCGGTGTTGGCCCCAATCATGTTTTTGGTTTTCATCAACGACCTTCAAATGGGAATAGGCTCATATATATCTATGTTTGCTGATGATGCAAAATTAATGAAGCATATTACAAGTAGGAGTAGTTGTGAAGAATTACAGAGAGACCTAGATAAGTTATATGAGTGGAGTCAAACTTGGAAAATGGAATTCAACACGAGTAAGTGTCAGGTTCTTGAGATGGGAAAAAGTAAATATAGACCTTCTTGGGGATATAAAATAGGAGATGAAATAATTAGTAAAGCTGTGAAAGCAAAAGACCTAGGGGTAGTTGTGGCAGACAGCTTGTCACCTGAACAGCATATAAATAAAATAACTGGTGAAACCTATGCAGTGTTGACTAACATGAGAATAGCTCTGAATTATTTAGATGAAGAGATGTTAGCAAAAATAATAGGGACAATAATACGACCAAGACTGGAGTATGCAGCAGTGGTGTGGTCTCCACACCTTATAAAACATAATAAAAACTGGAAAGAGTTCAGAGAGTTGCCACTAAGATGATAGCTAGCCTTAGAGACCTGCCTTATGAGGAGAGATTGGAGAGGCTAAAGCTGCCAACGCTGAGGGAGAGGAGAGAGAGAGGTGACATGATCATGATGTTTAAGTGTGTGAAAGGTTTTGAGAAGATCGACAAGGGAGATTTTGTGGTGAGGGACGAGGGAAGAACCAGGGGTCATGATTGTAAGTTGAGGAAAGTTATATGTAAGTCTGATGTAAGAAAGTTCAGCTTCCCGTATAGAAGCATTGCGTGTTGGAATAAGTTGGATGGGGAGGTGGTGGGAGCAAGAAATATCCAAACTTTTACAGCAAAATTGGATAAATGTAGAGAGAGAGACAGGACAACACGAGCTTAGGCTCAAATCCTGTATACTACAATTAGGTGAGTACAATTAGGTGAGTACACACACACATTTTGGCTCGAACGTCCCTTGATTTTGGCCCTGTCACTCTTTCAACTATGGGGGAGGCACTCGCTATAGGCAGTTGTTGTTGTTGTTGTTGTTCCCTAAGCTGCCTGGCCGAACAGCCCCGAGTCCCTGAGAAAGGCCATGGCCACGATCGGGCTTTCCCACAGAGCTCTCATTGAGTGTAGATTGTGTTGTTGGCGTAAGTGGTTGTGTGAAATGCAGTCTTCTATGATGTGTTTAATGGTATGGGGTGCTGTGTTACATCCCGGGCAGGCGTCGACAACGGAGTCATCCAGTCTCTTCTGATAGCTCAGGAGAGCTGGATGGTGTCCGCATCTCAGCCTGGCCAGGTGGACTCTGTCCTCGCGAGGAAGGGAGGATTCGGAAGGATGGATTTCGGGAGGTCGTGCATGCAGCTGTGTGTTGTCTGTGAGTGCGTGGATGGATCGGTGAGAGATATGAGTATGGATGTGCTTCTGGATGTTGGTTCGGGGTGGGCAGGGAGGGAGAGAGGACAATAATTGTGTGTGATACCGTGTGCTGGGTGTTGTTTTGATATTTCTTGGTGTCTGTGGGTGTGTTGCCATGTAGTTTAGTGGGTGGTCTTGGTTCGTGGAGGCTGCTGCCAGGAATTGAGTGCCTCTCATGTCCAGATGGTCTTTGACTTTGAGGATTTTGGTTTCTTGATGTAGGTGATCTGTGGGTGCAGTAGCTGTGCAGCCTGTAATGATCTTCAGGGCTTTGTTTTGAATAGTCTGTAAGGTCTTATGATGTGTTTCAGCTAGGTTAGAAGCCCAGGCTGGGCTTGCGTATAGGACTGCTATAGGCAGTAATGCCTTTTGCCTCCCTCAATCACATAGAAACAAAAAAAAAACACACACACGTCACAGACAGTATTGCCTTTTGTCTCCCTCGTCCACATAGCCAAAACAAAACAATATATAAATAAATAAAACACACCAATGTATGTATGTATGTATGTATGTATGTATGTATGTATGTATGTATGTATGTACTCTGGCACATACCCCATAGTTGGGGGTGGCCGATTCGAGTCAGAGCCCGAACAGAGACAAGAGAACACAACACAAAAATCAAAATAAAAAAAACTCACACACATCTTGGTCTCCCAGGAGAAGACCCAGAGACCCAGGCCCATTTGGGGTCTCCAGCAAAAGGTTCCGGTTTCAGCTAGCAGACACACAGCGGAGCCATACCACAACGCCCGCCCACCTCACATCCAGGCATGACCCTTCATGTGCATTGGCTCCCCGGGCCAGGCGCCTGACGGATTATTATCTAGTCCAACTGGCGCCCGACCCCCTCTCCCAACAACTAAGGCAATATTCCTCACTCCTAATATTCCTTCTCAGAATCCGTATCACCACGATCACCAAAACACACACATCAATCATCACCAATCACAAACTAAGCAAATATTCCTCTCATTCACCACACACACACACACACACACACACACACACACACACACACACACACACACACACACACACACACACACCACAACCACTACCACCACCACTACCACCACTACCCACTAACCAATAACTAAGGCAATATTCCTCTCAAGCCAATACTCTTTCTCTCTATCCCTCCCTATCCCCAGGTTCTGATGATTATTATTGATGGCTCTCTCCTACCCTCTATCCCTGGGGAGGAGGAGGAGGAGGAGGAGGAGGAGGAGGAGGAGTGTGGGGAGTAAAAATATAGGTAGAGGAGAGGGGAGGATGTGAGGCGAGGGAAAATTGGAAGAGAGAGAGAGAGAGTGCAATCGTATGAGGAGACTATTCATATTTTCATTACATCAATGGTTATTGAGATCATAGTTAGCTGAATACAATTATTACAAAAATAGGCAATGGTATAAATCAACATAATACATAATTTAATACAGGCGGACATAATCATGATCCGGTTCGTTGTGCACTGGGAGCTAAGGTATCTTGAGATCGCCTCGTACGAACGAACGTATTATAGTCTGCATGGTTGGTATCTAATTGAATATACTTAGTGGGTATTTCAAGAATGTCCGGGGGTAAGGAAATGTGATTTGTATATTAGAAGACTGTGATTAACGAGACGTGTAACATGTGGAGGGAGGTGGTAGAAAGAGAGGGATCTCGTTGGGGGTGGAAGTTTCGCTCCCAGGAATTTTCGTTCCTGTGGTATTTCAATAAAAATAATAAAATAATAATAATAATAAGGAGACAACCACTGGTAAGGCAATACATACTGCTCAAAGAGCCATTATTCTACTGTAACAACAGTATCGTCGTCTGGTGTTATTATAGTTTCCTCATTTGATTGCCACATGTGTTGTATATATACGTGCTCATGAAAAAATAAGAGAAAAAAAAATGTGACTGAATTATTAATTGACAGGTAAATAATAGCACTACAAAACTAGTGCAATCATATGAGGAGGCCATTCATGTTTTCTTACATCAATGGTTATTGAGATCATAGTTAGCTGAATACAATTATTACATTATATGATGTGACTGAGAGAGAGAGAGAGAGAGAGAGAGAGAGAGAGAGAGAGAGAGATAGATAGATAGATAGATAGATAGAAGCATTGAAGTAATCTATGGTTGAATTGACCACTTGCGAGTTTCAGGCTATAAGGAAGTTGGAACCATAAACATCGATATTAAACAGAAATACAATAATAATGTACCGGTAGGTTTCTGATGGATAACAAGTATGTTGAATTGGGTTTTATGTATTTATAAAAGCACTACAACCGCAATTTAGGTGATGAGTCTGTTAATGATCGATGTCTACGGCTCCAACTTCCTTATAGACCGAAACTCGCAAGTGGCCAATGGAAGGAGGGATTCTAAATAGCGGAAAAGATAGAAAGGGTGGTTGGCTGAAAGTGAGTAATACTGAGAGAGGAAAGTGGAGAGATGAGGAAGGAAAGCGAATGTCTTAAGGGGAGATTTCCACTTGAGAGATTTTTTTCTTTACCCCTTTCTCCCTCATATTTAGCCCCATTGCTTTTGAGATTTTAAGACGTTCGCCCCATTAGTTTGGCGATTTTAAGAACTTTCACCCCATTTATATCACTTTTAAGACCTTGAGTGCCATTTAGGTGTCGATTTTTTCCTGGCGAGCGAAAGCGAGCCTGCAATTTTAGAGGAATCGGCCTTCGGCCGGGACATTTTTCTACCGAAAAATGTACAAATTTATCTTGAAAGAGGGTCAAGGGAGTGTAATTTCAAGCTTGATGGAAGCCTAGGAAACACACTAAAAACCTCCCCTTAAGAGAGGATATTAAGGGGAGACTGGCCGTTTGTTTGGTCTATTAATTCATTAAATTTTATTCACATATTTTTTTTAGTTTCCTCCCTAGACTTCCATCAAGCTTAGAAAAACACCCCCTAGACCCTCCTTCAAGATAAATTTGTACATTTTTCGGTAGAAAAATATCCCTGCCGAAGGCTGGTTCCTCTTAAAATTGCAGGCTCGCTTTCGCTCGCCAGGAAAAAATCGACACTTAAATGGCACGAAAGGTCTTACAATTGACAACGAAATGAGGCGAAAGGTGTTAAAATCGCCAAACTAATGGGCCGAATGTCTTATAATATCAAAACTAGTGGGGCTCTAAACATTAGGGAGAAGGGGGTCCAGAAAAACGGTCTGCCTCCCCTTAAAGGAAATGAGGGGAGGAGGGATGCCAAAAGAGAATAGTGAAGTAGGATGATTGAAGAAGAAGGGCTAGGGGAAGACAAGGACAGCAGAAGGAATAAACCACTTGCGAGTTTCAGGCTATAAGGAAGTTGGAGCTGTAGGTATCAAGAGTATCAAAATTGTATTGTATTGGATTGTATATACTCAGGCGACCCGAGACAGAGACCGAACAGAAACAACATATACATTACCAAATCTTAGGGTTCGGGACCACTTTGGCGTTCCCTCGCCCCTTTCTCTGTCCCGTTTAGTAGGGGAAATTTACAAGGGGAGGAGGATTCCTAGCCACCCGCCCCCAAGAATGAAAAGTTACCAGCAATAATATGGATGTAATGCATTTATAAACACATAAAGTCTAATTCAACATAAAGTTCAACACATAAACACATATACCCAGATACAAAAAAAAAAAACACACACACACAAACACTTAAGATAAATAAAGTCTAACACATAAACACACACACACACACGAACACACACACACTTAAGCTACATAAAGTCCAACACATAAACATATAACATACCCAGCTCCAAACACACACATAGACACACATACACACACACACACACTTAAGCTACATAAAGTCCAACACATAAACACATAACATACCCAGCTCCAAACACACACACACACACACACATAAGCTACATAAAGTCCAACACATAAACACATATACTGTATACCCAGATCCAAACACATACATACATACATACATACATACATACATACATACACACACACACACACACACACACACACACACACACACTTAAGCTACATAAAGTCTAACACATAAACACATAACACACCCCGTTCCAAACACATACATTTCGTCCTCCCTTCCTTTCCGTACCGCTTACTTTCATACCGACATACCTGGAAATACACTCACAAACTTAACCCCTTCTGTACCGGCGACGTCTTTTAAATTTTACAGTAGCTATATTTAGAGGATTTTATGCAGTTTAAGAAGGATCTGTGGTAGTGAAGAGGGTTAAGGGGAGATTTCCACCTGGAGGATTTTTTTTTTCTGGACCCCTTTCTCCCTCATGTTTAGCCCCATTGCTTTTGAGATTTTAAGACGTTTGCCCCACTAGTTTGGCAATTTTAAGAACCCTCGCCCCATTTCTGTCAATTATAAGACTATTCGCGCTATTTAGGTGTCGATTTTTTTCATGGCGAGCGATAGCGAGCCTGTAATTTAAGGGGAACCGCCCTTCGGCCGGGACATTTTTCTACCGAAAAATGTACAAATTTATCTTGAAAGGGGGTCTTGGGGGAGTAATTTTAAGCTTGATGGAAGTCTAGGGAATCAACTAAAAACCTCCCCTTAAGTGAGATAGTTCGAAGCCTGGTAATTGCTGGAGGCCCTTTTTAAACTGAATACAATCGTCTAATAGTAGCCACAATAAAATGAAAAAGACGTCGTTGATTTAACCCTTTCAAGATCCGATACGCATTGCTGTTGTTGTCTGGCTATCATTTGACGATGTTATTCAGATTGGGAAGGCTATATATGGAAGTCAGAGGGCATTTTGACTCTAATGTACCTTGAATTTGACTCGCTGTCACTCTTTCATTTTTGGGAGAGACACTTGTTGCAGAAAGATTTGCCTTTTGTCTCCTTCACCGACATAGGCAAGTCAAGTAACTCGGTGATCAGTGATAACAAATTGGGAGTCATCGTCAGCAGGCAAAGAGAGAGAGAGAGAGAGAGACAGAGAGAGAGAGAGAGAGAGAGAGAGAGAGAGAGAGGAAGGGGGGGGGGTCATTGATTCACTATTCCTCATAAGCCCAGGGAAGTATTATTTACCAAGGGCTTAACGCTCCTCCATAGGCCACCTTCTGCGTTATTCAAGTGGTTGTATCCATTTGGCCCCATTCATCCTACTGTTTTAAGATGCTTACCCCCATCCAGGTGTCAAAATTTTCCTGGCGAGCGGTAGCGAGCCAGCATATATGTAATTTTGTTTTGACAGCAAGCTAAATTTGTACATTTTTCGATAGAAAAATTTCTCCGCCGAAGCCGGATTTCTCCATACAATGCTGGCTCGCTATCGCTCGCCAGGTAAAAATCGACACCTGGATGGGGATAAACGTCTTAAAACAGTAGGCTGAATGGGGCCGAATGGATACAACTCAGAGGGAGAGAGAGAAAACACAAACGAGTGGGACCCCTCATAAGCCTAGGTAAGTGTTATTTACCAAGGGCTCAACGCTCCTCCATAGGCCACCTTCTGTGTTAGTGAAGTAAGGAAAGAGGAAGGAAGGAACGTTAAGGAGGGTCACCTGCTATTTTTTGTTATCTCTCTTGGTTGTATCCATTTGGCCCCATTCATCCTACTGTTTTAAGACGTTTATCCCCATCCAGGTGTCAAATTTTTCCTGGCGGGCGATAACGAGCCAGCATTGTATGAAGAAATCCGGCTTCGCCGGAGACATTTTTCTATCGAAAAATTTACAAATTTAGCTTGCTGAAAAACAAATATATATATAGCTGGCTCGCTACCGCTCGCCAGGAAAATATTGACACCTGGATGGGAGTAAACGTCTCAAAACAGTAAGCTGAATGGGGCCAAAAGGATAAAAGCCAAAGAGAGAGGGAGAGAGACAGAGATAAAAAAGCGAGGTGGGCTCCCTTAATGTTCAAGAGTTTTGATCTGACTGTGTGTTTGATCTGACTGTGTGCTTGATCTGACTGTGTGTTTGATCTGACTGTGTGTTTGATCTGACTGTGTGTTTGATCTAACTGTGTGTTTGATCTAACTGTGTGCTTGATCTGACTGTGTTTGATCTGACTGTGTGTTTGATCTAACTGTGTGTTTGATCTAACTGTGTGTTTGATCTAACTGTGTGTTTGATCTGACTGTGTGTTTGATCTAACTGTGTGTTTGATCTAACTGTGTGCTTGATCTGACTGTGTTTGATCTGACTGTGTGTTTGATCTAACTGTGTGTTTGATCTAACTGTGTGTTTGATCTAACTGTGTGTTTGATCTGACTGTGTTTGATCTGACTGTATGTTTGATCTGACTGTGTTTGATCTGACTGTGTGTTTGATCTGACTGTGTGTTTGATCTGACTGTGTGTTTGATCTGACTGTGTGTTTGATGTGACTGTGTGTTTGACCTGACTGTGTGTTTGATCTGACTGTGTGTTTGATCTGACTGTGTGTTTTATACAGGATATACCTTGTCCGTGTGTATGGAAGTTGATGGTATAATGGTTAGAGTGCTTAAAATCTGTATGTGGTAACCCAGGTTCGAATCCCGGTGGAACACATACTCCTTTCATTGATTTCATTGGGAGGAATTTGGTGTTGGAGTGAAATTGATAAAAATAGTTTATACGGTAATCATAAGCTAATAAGAGGACACTGACTGCTTTTTTGGCCTATAAATTCATTCATTCATAAATTCTTTGTTTCCTCACTAGACCTCAACCCTTACTCCTCAAAAAAAAAAAAAAAAAAAAAAAAAAACACAGTTTTGGCGAATTATTGAATCCGGCCAGACGCAAACTGACAGGCCGAACTGAAAGCCAGTGTGACAGCCCTTCAGACTTCAAACAGCGGCGGCGGGGGTCCATCAGTGTCAGGGGGGGAGGGGGGGGGGGGGGGGGAGCCCCAGTGGTGACAACGACCCGGTCCAATATATCGCAGCAACTTGGGGGGCAAAACTCCTGCCACCTCACTCCCCCCCCCCCCCCCCCCACCTCACTCATCTCGACTTTGGTGTGTCAGAGGCGGTGTGTAAACAAACCGGGGGAGTTTCAGCACCGAAGGTTTTGGGGGTTTGGGGTGTTTTTTTACTGTAGGTTTTAGGCATGGTCTACATATTTCTCTTGAGGGGAGATGGTTAATTTTTCTATATCACCTTCTTCCTCATGTTTAGCCCCATTAGTTTTGAGATTTTAAGACGTTCGCCCCATCAGTTTGGTGATTTAAACAACTTTAGTCCCATTTCATTGTCAATTTTAAGACTTTTCGTGCAATTTAGGTGTCGATATTTCCCTGGCGAGCGATAGCGAGCCTGTAATCATAAGACGAACCGGCATTCGGCCGGTACATGTACACATTTATCTTGGAGGGGGGTCCAGGGGGTGTTTTTCTAAGCTTGATGGAGGTCTAGGGAGGAAACTAACACAATAATAAATATATGAACAAAATTGATCAGAAAAGCGACCCACCCCCCTTAATCTACCATACATTACCCTAACCTAACTATAGTAAGCGATACCTAATAATAATCTACCATACATTACCCTAACCTAACTATAGTAAGCGATACCTAATAATAATCATAATATTCTCTTCTTTCAATATATCACAATTTGAGAGCCTAAACACACACACACACACACACACACACACACACTCTCTCTCTCTCTCTCACTCTCTCTCTCTCTCTCTCTCTCTCTCTCTCTCTCTCTCTCTCACTCTCCCTCTCTCTCTTCCCTTCCTATCGTCATGTCTTTGATGTGTCAGAGGCGATGTCAATAGACCGAGGAGTTGTCAACGAAGGCCTTTGGTATTCTGAATATTTGGGGGCATTTCGTACGTATGTCAGGTATTTTTAACCCTTGCAGTACCGACGTCATTGAATATTTGTTATTATGTTTTATACACCAACCAACTTCACCTCTAAACTCAATTAATGAAATCAACAAATACATGTGGCACTCCGACGACTCGAACCCAGGATACTCACTACTAAATTCCGCGCACTATGCATTACGCTATCAAGACAGTTTACCATATGTCTCATCAAGATGTTTTCGGCCAACTTCTGAATAAGGGTGTATAATTTATATAGTCTCGAACGTTAAGACGAAAACAAATACCGGTAGTATAAGTTCTGAGCAATGCATTCTTTTATACACTATATATATATATATATATATATATATATATATATATATATATATATATATATATAAAACATGAAAAATATTGATTCTTGTGGTAAAAATATATGCGAATATGTTTCCACACTAAAGGTGTGTAGAAAAGGGTAGGTTTACTGCACAAAGTTTAAAAAATGTTAGTGCTAAAATTAAATTGAATCTAAAATATATTGCATGCACAAAATAAGGGTTTAAAAAGTATGTCCGAGTATCTTATTAGAAGGCTCGGACTGGTGTGTACATATTAAAATAATGTTTAACACTTTTACATAAACATTATTTTAATATGTACACAACAGTCCGAGCCTTCTAATAAGATACTCGGACATACAAGGTCCTTGGCGATTTAACGACTCTTCAGTATAAACAGTATTATACAAAGACTCTCGATCGTCAGGCAATATTATATACATACGAACAAATATTAGGAGGTGGAGAAGGAATATGTTTCAAGTGATGCAAGGACTGACATTTGGTATTACTCAATTTCTCAAAGATTCCGTCGAATTTCTGAACTAGAGTATAGAAATGGTCTCGATTGTTCAGAATAATTAAAACAAACAAACAAATACAGAACGATGTTACAAGTTCTCATCTTTTCGTTCCTCTTGTATACTCAACTTCATTTTTCAATCTTGCAACTGGTCCACGGGTTCCTCGAGGTCTTTGGCGGACTAAACTTAATTTTTTCTAAGCTGGCGTGAAATTGGCATGTTGCCATCGTAATTATTTGGCTATTACAACACTTTTAATGCTAAATATGATGTTAACTACGAAAATATGTCCGTAATATAACGCAGAGACACAGTTGTTTCATATTTGGCCATTACGGTAGTTATCGAGAAATGAGCTGCTAAAGGAGTATGATTTGCGTCAACTAATATTAATAGATTAATATTTTGTGCCATGCCCCAGCGAGGGTTTTTATTAAATTTGATTGTATTTTCATTTTATTGAACTTTCGTTAATTTTTTGTCAGTTTTTGTTTTTGTTTTTGTTTTTCCCGACTTTGGTTATATTTTATTTGCGTTGATTTTTGTATTTGATTTTATGTCTTTTCTTTCCTTTTCCTTTTTTTTTTTTTCCTTCTTCCCGACTTCAGTTTTCAATCTTACAACTTGGACTTGGACGGGTTTCTCATCATGTAAACAGCTGGGAAGTTTGGGGATGTGTGGAGTACGCATCTCATCATGAAGCTGCCCACTCTCTCTATTTGCTTTATCTCTCTCTCTCTCTCTCTCTCTCTCTCTCTCTCTCTCTCTCTCTCTCTCTCTTTCTCTCTCTCTTATATATATTTTGATCTTTCTCTCACTCTTTCCTTCTTTCTCTCTCTCTCTCTCTCTCTCTCTCTCTCTCTCTC
The DNA here is from genome assembly GCA_032716605.1 of Paralithodes platypus. Classification (NCBI taxonomy): domain Eukaryota; kingdom Metazoa; phylum Arthropoda; class Malacostraca; order Decapoda; family Lithodidae; genus Paralithodes; species Paralithodes platypus. The sequence goes on along the minus strand of CM064566.1, from coordinate 55,669,073 downwards.
TCTCCCCTTCTGTTTCTTGTATATATTTTGATCTTTCTCTCACTCTTTCCTTCTCTCTCTCTCTCTCTCTCTCTCTCTCTCTCTCTCTCTCTCTCTCTCTCTCTCTCTCTCTCTCTCTCTCTTACCCCTTCTTTGTCTCTTATATATAGTTTGATCTCTCTCTCTCTCTCTCTCTCTCTCTCTGGCAATTGCCAGAGGATGGGGAGAGAGCCTTCTTATTTGCTATCCTTTCCTTCCACTTTCCCTTACTCACGGATTAGCTATCTCTACTAGATTTAAGTCCTGACCATCTCGCTGGGATCGTAAGGTCTGTGTGGTCAGAGTATTTATACAAATCTCACTCTCTCTCTCTCGCTCTGTCTTGTTCTCTCTCTCTCTCTCTTCCCCGCACTCTCTCTCCCCCGCTCTCTCTCTCTCTCTCTCTCTCTCTTCCCCGCTCTCTCTCTCCTCTTGAGTGACAGGGAGACAGGACATTATCTCCCTCACGTCAGGACAAGGATCTCCCAGTGTTCTGTATTTCAAACTCGAGTTGCAAGACAGGGCAAAAAAAAAAATAAAAAAAAAAAATATATATATATATATATATATATATATATATACCGGTATATAAATATATAATATATATATATATATATATATATATCTTTCTGTTTGAGGAAGCTACTAGATGCGTATGAGTGTGTGTGTGTGTGTGTGTGTGTGTGTGTGTGTGTGTGTGTGTGTGTGTGTGTGTGTGTGTGTGTGTGTGTGTGTGTGTGTGTGTGTGTGTGTGTGTGTGTGTGTGTGTGTGTGTGTTACAGTTACAAATAGCTTACACAATTACAGCTAGAAATTGTACAGCTACAAATATCTTTCTGTTTGAGGAATTTACATACGTATGAGCATGTGTGTGCGTGTGTATGTGACAGTTATATATCTAGAGTAGTCACACAGACCTTGCGCCCCAGATAATGTGTACCGTCTTGTAGAGGTGCCAACAAATATAGAATAAGAGAACACAGGAGGAAACTGGAGAGAGAGAGAGAGGGGGGGGGGGGGGGGGGGTGGAGGGGGATGTGCATTTATCAGGTCTTCGGTTTCATTAAGGGCAGATCTCCACTTGAAGGATTTTTTTTCTGGACCCCTTTCTCCCTCATGTTTAGCCCCATTGCTTTTGATATTATAAAGCGTTTGCCCCATTAGTTTAGCGATTTTAAGAACTTTCACCCCATATTAAGACCTTTCGTGCCATTCAGGTGTCGATTTTATCCTGGCGAGCGATAGCGAGCCTGTAATTTAAGAGGGACCGGCCTTCGGCCGGGACATTTTTCTACCGAAAAATGTACAAATTTATCTTGAAAGGGACTCAAGGGGGTGTAATTTTAAGCTTGATGGAGGTCTAGGGAACAAACTAAATACCTCCCCTTAAATTGGTTGTAATATAATGTTTATTTATTTATTTATATTTGCCAAACTGCACCAGCATAAGATGGCTTTCAATTGCACTTGTGATTCCTTCACGGATTGTGCATGTAATGTTTCTAAATGATAGTCTTTACATTTGCTGCTACTAGATATTAGGTATTCAGCATTTTCATTCATTTTTAAGGGGAGGCAGACCGTTTTTCTGGACCCCCCTTCTCCCTATTGTTTAGCCCCACTAGTTTTGAGATTATAAGACGTTCGGCCCATTAGTTTGGCGATTTTAACACCATTCGCCCCATTTCGTTGTCAATTTTAAGACCTTTCGTGCTATTTAGGTGTCGATTATTTCCTGGCGAGCGATAGCGAGTCTGCAATTTTAAGAAGAGTCGGCCTTCGGCCGGGACATTTTTCTACCGAAAAATGTAAAACAAAATCTTGAAAAAAAAAAAATCTTGTCTAGGGGGTGTTTTTCTAAGCTTGATGGAGGTCTAGGGAGGAAACTACTAGATACTGGATGTTGTCTACTGCTATGAAGATACTGGATGTTGTCTACTGCTATGAAGATACTGGATGTTGTCTACTGCTATGAAGATACTGGATGTTGTCTACTGCTATGAAGATACTGGATGTTGTCTACTGCTATGAAGATACTGGATGTTGTCTACTGCTATGAAGATACTGGATGTTGTCTACTGCTATGAAGATACTGGATGTTGTCTACTGCTATGAAGATACTGGATGTTGTCTACTGCTATGAAGATACTGGATGTGTCTACTGCTATGAAGATACTGGATGTTGTCTACTGCTATGAAGATACTGGATGTTGTCTACTGCTATGAAGATACTGGATGTTGTCTACTGCTATGAAGATACTGGATGTTGTCTACTGCTATGAAGATACTGGATGTTGTCTACTGCTATGAAGATACTGGATGTTGTCTACTGCTATGAAGATACTGGATGTGTCTACTGCTATGAAGATACTGGATGTTGTCTACTGCTATGAAGATACTGGATGTTGTCTACTGCTATGAAGATAACTGCTATGAAGATACTGGATGTTGTCTACTGCTATGAAGATACTGGATGTTGTCTACTGCTATGAAGATACTGGATGTTGTCTACTGCTATGAAGATACTGGATGTTGTCTACTGCTATGAAGATACTGGATGTTGTCTACTGCTATGAAGATACTGGATGTTGTCTACTGCTATGAAGATACTGGATGTTGTCTACTGCTATGAAGATACTGGATGTTGTCTACTGCTATGAAGATACTGGATGTTGTCTACTGCTATGAAGATACTGAGAAACATGGTCTTCGCTTAGCCAAAATAACTTAACCCTTTCCGTACTGGCGACGTCTTTTTAACTTCATTCTGGGTACCGGTACTTTTAGAGGTTTTCATTCAGATCAAGCTACGAACTATACCACTTGAGGTGAGGTTTTTAGTTTTGGTCCCTAGATATCCTTCAAGCTTAAGGTTACACCCCCTTGCGCCTCTTTCAAGATCAATTTGTAAATTTTTCGGTAGAAAAATGTCCCGGCTGAAAGCCGGTTCTTCCAAAATTACAGGCTCGCTATCGCTCGCCAGGATAAAACTGACACCTACATGGAACGAAAGGTATTAAAATTGACAGAAATGGGTTGAAAGTTCTTAAAATCGTCAAAATAATGGGGCAAACGTCTTAAAATCTCAATAGCAATGGAGTTAAACAGGAGGGAGAAAGGGGTTAAGAAAAAAATCCCTCAAGTGGATATCTCCCCTTTAATCCCTCTTACCACCACAGGTCCTTCTTAAACTGCACAAAATCGTCTGAATAGAATTACAAAGATAACATGATAGCCAGAAAATATACGGTCAAAACGCGTCATCATCCTCAAGGGGTTAAGGGGAGGTTTTTAGTTTGGTCCCTAGATATCCATCAAGCTTAAGATTACACCCCCTTGAGCCCCTTTCAAGATAAATTTGTACATTTTTCGGTAGAAAAATGTCCCGGCTGAAAGCCGGTTCCTCTTAAATAACAGGCTCGCTATCGCTCGCCAGGATACAATCTACACCTAAATGGCACGAAAGGTCTTAAAATTGACAGAAATGGGGCGAACGTCTTAAATTTAGAAAAGCAATGGGGCGAACGTCTTAAGTTTAGAAAACCAATGGGGCCAAACATGAGGGAGAAAGGAGTCAAGAAAGGAATCAAGAAAAAAATCCCTCAAGTGGACATCTCCCCTTAAGGGGGAGGTAGTCGCTTTTTGTGGGACATATTAGTTTCCAGATTTTAAGACATTCGTTCCGTTATTTTTTGCAATTTTGAGACGTTTCCCCTCACTTCTTTGTCAATATTCAGCACCATGACGCCTTTTTTTTAACCCCTTCAGCACCATGACGCCTTTTAACCCCTTCAGCACCATGACGCCTTTTTTTAACCCCTTCAGCACCATGACGCCTTTTTTTAACCCCTTCAGCACCATGACACCTTTTTTTAACCCCTTCAGCACCATGACACCTTTTAACCCCTTCAGCACCATGACGCCTTTTAACCCCTTCAGCACCATGACGCCTTTTAACCCCTTCAGCACCATGACACCTTTTTTTAACCCCTTCAGCACCATGACGCCTTTTTTCCTAACTCCTTCAGCACCATGACGCCTTTTTTTAACCCCTTCAGCACCATGACGCCTTTTAACCCCTTCAGCACCACGACGCCTTTTAACCCCTTCAGCACCATGACCCCTTTTAACCCCTTCAGCACCATGACGCCTTTTTTTAACCCCTTCAGCACCACAACGCCTTTTTTTAACCCCTTCAGCACCACAACGCCTTTTTTTAACCCCTTCAGCACCATGACGCCTTTTTTAACCCCTTCAGCACCATGACGCCTTTTTTTAACCCCTTCAGCACCATGACACCTTTTTTTTAACCCCTTCAACACCATGACGCCTTTAAACCCCTTCAGCACCATGACGCCTTTTTTTAACCCCTTCAGCACCACGACGCCTTTTTTAACCCCTTCAGCACCATGACGCCTTTTTTTAACCCCTTCAGCACCATGACGCCTTTTAACCCCTTCAGCACCATGACGCCTTTTAACCCCTTCAGCACCATGCCGCCTTTTTTTAACCCCTTCAGCACCATGACGCTTTTTTTAACCCCTTCAGCACCATGACGCCTTTTTTAACCCCTTCAGCACCATGACGCCTTTTTTTTAACCCCTTCAGCACCATGACGCCTTTTTTAACCCCTTCAGCACCATGACGCCTTTTTTTTAACCCCTTCAGCACCATGATGCCTATGATTCTGGCCAAAGTTAGTGGATTTTACGCAGTTTAAGAGGGACCTATGCTATTAAGAGAGGTTATGGAGATCGTATTTACCCATTTGAGGCAGATAACAAGCTAAAGCAAATCATATAATGGTGACCAGCACAGGATGGCAACTACGTAATGGTGGTGAAGGGGTTAAGGGGAGGTATTTAGTTTGTTCCCTAGACCTCCATCAAGCTTAAAATTACACCCCCTTGAGTACCTTTCAAGATAAATTTGTACATTTTTCGGTAGACAAATTTCCCGGCCGAAGGCCGATTCCTCTTAAATTACAGGCTCGCTATCGCTCGCCAGGATAAAATCGACACCTGAATTGCACGAAAGGTCTTAATATGGGGTGAAAGTTCTTAAAATCGCTAAACTAATGGGGCAAACGTTTTATAATATCAAAAGCAATGGGGCTAAACATGAGGGAGAAAGAGGTCAAGCAAAAAATCCCTCAAGTGGAGATCTCCCCTTAACCCACCACAAAGTCAATGTTTTTTTCGATCACTGGCTCATTCGCCCCTATACTTTCACCACCAATACAATAGAACAATTATAGAGTTTCCCGCTCATTATATGATCGCTACAATGGGGTAATTTGAGAGTTTTAGCAGCAAGGAAAAAATCGACACCTAAATTGCACGAAAGGTCTTAAAATTGACAACGAAATGGGTTGAAAGGTGTTCAAATCGCCAAACTAACGGGCCGAACGTCTTAAAATCTGAAGAAAAAAAAGTAATGGGGTTAAACATGAGGGAGAAGGGGGACCAGAAAAACTGTCCATCTCCCCTTAAACAAGATACATATAGCGTTAACCCACCACAAAGTCAAAGGTTGTTTCGATCACTCGCTCATTCGCCCCGATACTTTCACCACCAACACAATACATAAGGGGGAGGGGGGGGGGGGGTCACCGTTTTGTTTATATCTTTCTCTCCTTTTCTCTCATTCCCTGGCTTGTATCCATTCGGCCCCATTCAGCCAACTGTTTTAAGACGTTTATCCCCATCCAGGTGTCGATTTCTTCCTGGCGAGCGATAGCGAGCCAGCATTGTGAGGAGAAATCCGGCTTCGCCGGAGAAATTTTTCTATCGAAAAATTTACAAATTTAGATTGCTGTCAAAACACAAATATATCAGATCAGATGAAGTATTGAGGGATAAACCTTTACAACGGCACCTCGTATCTATATTCTACTTTTTCTATTTTTCTGAAGAGTGTAGAAAGGGGAGAAGGGGTGTTGAATGGGGCCGAATGGATACAAACCAGAGAAAAAGAGAGAGAGAGTACAAAAAAAAAACGCGGCGGGCTCCCTTAATTATAGCGTTTCCTGCTCATTATATGGTCGCTAACAATGGGCTAATTTGAGATAGAGTTTTTAGCGGGCTCGTTATAGGCACAATAGAGGAAGCGTATATTGAAAAGTGGTGGCATCCATTTTACGAAGCCCTGTTATCGCGTATCAATAATATCAGCTCATTAGTATTCATGTGTGGTAGTCGTAATGCGCGGCGTCTATTTCGATTTATTATCTATCTATCTATTTATTTTCTCTATCTATCTATATATCTCCTATTTATCTATCTATCTATTTATCTCTATTTATCTCTATCTATCTATATATCTCATATTTATCTATATATCTATATCTATATCTATCTATCTATCTATCTATCTATCTATCTATCTATCTATCTACGATAGCGATAGTTCGACAGTATATCATAATTGTTTATGTGCGGTGCAAACAGATCATCAGAATAGTTCGTCAGTATGTCATTGTTTCTGTATGCTGCAAACAGATCATCAAAATAGTTCGACAGTATATCATAATTGTTTATGTGCGGTGCAAACAGATCATCAACATAGTTCGTCAGTATGTTATTGTTTCTGTGCGCTGCAAACAGATCATCAAAATAGTTCGACGGTATATCATAATTGTTTATGTGCGATGCAAACAGATCATCAAAATAGTTCGACGGTATATCATAATTGTTTATGTGCGGTGCAAACAGATCATCAAAATAGTTCGACAGTATATCATAATTGTTTATGTGCGATGCAAAAAGATCATGAAAACAGTTCGTCAGTGTATCATAATTGTGCCTCCAAATTGACCACTTGCGAGTTTCGTTCTATAAGGAAGTTGGAGCTGTAGACATCGTTAATACGCATAATGACCAGCTACAGAACGGTCGTTTGATCCAATTTCATCCCTAGAGATTCTCCCCTAGCTGTATAAAATTGCCTAATGATAATCTGAATAATTTGTAGAAGTGCGTCCTCAAATACGGAAAGGTTTAACTATTACATAACAAAAGACGCTCCTAATATATATACAGTATATATACACACGAGAGAGAGAACAAAAAGTGAGAGTTAGAGTGCGAGAGAGAAATAACAGAGAGTTAAATAAGCGTATATAAATACAATATACTGCAAATTAATATCATATAGTATTTCAGCTACTGAGTACTTGTATTAAATTATGAATGATATCAATCCATACCATATTCACGTCTAGCCTCATTTTTTATTGCACATCATAACACATATTTTTCATATTACATTCTTGAAATATGGAAAACAATATTTAATTACTTCCCTAGACTTACGTGTGTGTGTGTGTGTGTGTGTGTGTGTGTGTGTGTGTGTGTGTGTGTGTGTGTGTGGACGAGCGGTTGTGTGTTTATTGGTACAAATCTCTGGATATTTGTAGGTTTACAGGTACATGAGGTTTGGGGCGACAGTTAATCGGTACACACCTCTTTAAAATACGTTGAAATGGAGTGTTTTCGGTTAGGTTAGGTAAGTTAGGTTAGGTTAGGTTAGGTTAGGTTAGGTTAGGTTAGTGTAATTTAGGTTTAAAAATCGAAAAATGTACTCGTAAGCATGCACCAAATTGATATGTACCGATAAACGCCAACCGCTCGGTGTGTGTGTGTGTGTGTGTGTGTGTGTGTGTGTGTGTGTGTGTGTGTGTGTGTGTGTGTGTGTGTGTGAACAATAATAATAATGATAATTGTGGGTTTATTGTTAACTTTATTGTTTATTGTTTTTCATAACCTGTGTGTGATGTGTGTGTGTGTGTGTGTGTGTGTGTGTGTGTGTGTGTGTGTGTGTGTGTCCTTAAAATTACACCCCCTCGAGTCCCTTTCAAGATAAATTTGTACATTTTTCGGTAGAAAAATGTCCCGGCCGAAGGCCGATTACTCTTAAATTACAGGCTCGCTATCGCTCACCAGGATAAAATAGACACCTGAATTGCACGAAAGGTCTTAATATGGGGTGAAAGTTCTTAAAATCGCTAAACTAATGGGGCAAACGTTTTATTATATCAAAAGCAATGGGGCTAAATATGAGGGAGAAAGGGATCAAGAAAGAAATCCATCAAGTGGAGATCTCCCCTTAAGGTGGCATGGGCGTATTTATTGGCTCATTTATGTCTCTTATTACAATTGTTTTAGTTTCCTCCCTAGACCTCCATCAAACTTATAAAAATAATTATAGTAATGCTAAATAATTATATAATGATTATAATGTTAACCCTCTCAGATATATGACGCAATTTTGAGCCTATTAGGGATACTTTAAAGCCTTTATTACCATCAGGGGTATTTTTTTCTTGACCCCTTTCTTCCTCATGGTTAGCCCCATTGTTTTTGAGATTTTAAGAAGTTTGCCCCCATAAGTTTGGTGATTTTAAGAATTTCCGCCCCATTCTGTCAATTTTCAGACCTTTCGTGCAATTTAGGTGTTGATTTTATCCTGGCGAGCGATAGCGAGCCTGTAATTTAAGAGTAACCGGCCTTTGGCCGGGACATTTTTCTACCGAAAAATGTACAAATTTATCTTGAAAGGGGGTCAAGGGGGTGTCATTTTAAGATTGCTGGAGGAGTAGGAAACAAACTAGAAACCTCCCATTAATGATAGCCCAAAATAAACTGCTAAAATGCGTCAGAGCTTCAAGGGGTTAAATACATATTACATGTATTACACATTATATAATTACTTTACACATTATATAATTACTTTACACATTATATAATTACTTTACACATTATATAATTACTTTACACATTATATAATTACTTTACACATTATATAATTACTTTACACATTATATAATTACTTTACACATTATATAATTACTTTACACATTATATAATTACTTTACACATTATATAATTACTTTACACATTATATAATTACTTTACACATTATATAATTACTTTACACATTATATAATTACTTTACACATATAATTACTTTACACATTATATAATTACTTTACACATTATATAATTACTTTACACATTATATAATTACTTTACACATTATATAATTACTTTACACATTATATAATTACTTTACACATATAATTACTTTACACATTATATAATTACTTACACATTATATAATTACTTTACACATTATATAATTACTTTACACATTATATAATTACTTTACACATTATATAATTACTTTACACATTATATAATTACTTTACACATTATATAATTACTTTACACATATAATTACTTTACACATTATATAATTACTTTACACATTATATAATTACTTTACACATTATATAATTACTTTACACATTATATAATTACTTTACACATTATATAATTACTTTACACATTATATAATTACTTTACACATTACACCAATATCTAAGATGAATAAAATCGTCTCGAAAATGCAGTTGGAGTACAAAATAAATATCTCGTTGGATGTGTTAAGGGGAGATGGGTGGTTTTTATGGTCGTCCTTCTTCCTCGTGTTTAGCCCCATTAGATTTTAACACGTTTGGCCCATTAGTTTGTAGATTGGAAGAATGTCACCACATTTCTTTGTCAGTATTAAGACTTTTCGTGTCATTTAGGTGGCGATTTTTTTCCTGGCGAGCGATAGCAAGCCTGTAATTTAAGAGGAACCGGCCTTTGGCAGGGACATATTGCTACCGAAAAATTTACACATTTATCTAGAAAGAGGGTCTTGTTTAGTGTGTATATATATATATACCGTATATTTTATATATATATATTTTATTTTTTTATTTTTTTGTGATGGAGGTCTAGAGGGGAAACTAAATAAATGATAACAAAAATATATATATACCGGTATATATGTAAATGAGGAAATTAACACAGCCCCCCCCCCCCCCCCCACGTCAGCAATCTGGACCCATTGCATCAAGAACCTCGTGATTTTCTAAACGCCTCGCACCAGCATTAATGGCAAACGGTGGACGATCCGTATAGGCAATACAGTAGGTATGTATCATATATGAAACAGTGCACGATTCCTATATAGGTATGTAGATTAACAGGTATATATATATAGGTATGTATATATTAAAAGATATAATTCGCTGGTCCAACATGCAAAAGGATTAAAGTTTTTATTGGTTATCCGGATTCAGCCAATAATCGTATTTCACCATTAGCGCGCGTACCATTTATATCGGCAACCGGGTGCATCTGTCATGAGCTTGCATGGCGCGCGAATATAGTGCATTTTTTCTCTCTCTCTCTCTCTCTCTCTCTCTCTCTCTCTCTCTCTCAGTTTTCTCGTTTTTTTTTAATTGCCCTTGCCTTTTCTCTACTGTCTTCGGGTATTTTTTTGTGTGCATTACATTTTTACTCTTATTTCTACACCCTGTTGGGAGGCTTCGGTAGCTCACATATTAATAATAGTAATAATCCTGGCGAGCGATAGCGAGCCTGTAATTGTGGAGGAACCACCCCCTTCGGCCGTGAAATGTTTCTACCGAAAAATGTACAAATTAATCTCGTAGGGAGATATAATAGATGTGTTTTTACACTTGATAGAGGTCTAGGGAGGACACTAAAAATTATATATATGTATATATATATATATATATATATATATATATATATATATATATATATATGAGAGAGAGAGAGAGGAGAGAGAGAGAGAGAGAGAGAGAGAGAGAGAGAGAGAGAGAGAGAGAGAGAGAGAGAGACCCCATAAAATAACCACAGTCCCTTTAATGTTATTTTAATTATTTGTCCACCCATAAACAGACTCATAGCAAACAGCCCCTATATACACGGGAACGTCCATCATTATAATTACATTCTATTATAATTACATTCTATTATAATTACATTCTATTATAATTACATTCTATACAGCCTCTCCATGCGTATTTAAGGGGAGGTGGGTCGTTTTTCTGGTCCCCCATCTTCCTCATGTTTAGCACCATTAGTTTTCAGATTTCAAGACGTTTGCCCTATTAGTTTGTCGATTTTAAAACCTTTCGTCCCATTTCTGTATCAATATCAACACCTTTCGTGCCATTTAGGTGTTAATTTTTGTTCCTGGCGAGCGAAAGCAAGCCTGTAATTTTAAGAGAAACCGGCCTTCGGCCGGGAAATTTTTGTATCGAAAAATGTACAAATGTATCTTGAAGGGGGGTCTAGGGGGTGTTTTTCTAAGCTTGATGGAGGTCTAGGGAGGAAACTAAACAAATATATGAATACATTAATTAATAGACCAAACAAACGGTCAGTCTCCCCTTAATGTTAGTTTAGTGATGTGTCCAGCCATAGACAGACTCCTAACAAACAGCCCTATACACGGGAACGTCCATCATTATAATTACATTCCATACAGCCTCTCCACGGGTATTTAATAGGAGTTTTGGAGCACATGAGGGATGGACGGAGAAACAGAGATCGGCCAACCACCGCCATTTTGGTGCCACGGGTGTCATTACCCTCTCTTAAGGTGAGATGGGCTTATTTATATGCTCATTTGTGTATTTTTCTAACGAAAAATGTACAAATTTATCTTGAAAGGGGGGTCTTGGGGGTTTTTTTCTAAGCTTGATGGAGGTCTAGGGAGGAAACTAAAAAAATAAATGAATTAATAGACCAACCAAACAGCCACTGTCCCCTTAAGGAGTAGAGTTTCACGGTGGGAAGGTTTAACAATACGGATACAAATAAATCATCAACCCATTATTTGATCACTAGGGTACCAAAATGGCGCCCGAGGACAGAGATGGCCGCTCTCTCTTACCCCAGAATGTACGGTGGTGGGCATAGACGCGCCATAAGGGGGAGGTACTCGCTTTTTATGGACCCCCTTCTCCCTCATGTTTAGCATACGTGTTTTGAGATGTTTTAAGACGTTCGTTCTATTAGTTTGGCGATTTTGAGACCTTTTGCCCCATTTCTTTGTCAATATTAAGACCTTTCGTGCCATTTAGGTGTCGATCTTTTCCTGGCGAGCGATAGCGAGCCTGTATCTTAAGAAGGTACAGGCCTTCGGCCGGGAAAATTTTCTACCGAAGAATGTACACATTTATCTTGAAATGTCTAGGGGGTGTTTTTCTAAGCTTGATGGAGGTCTAGTGAAGAAATTAAAACTAAATTGAAAAATAAATATATAGACCAAAAAAGAAGCACTACCCCCTTAATACCATATAATACCCCCTTTAATACCATTGATAACAACACACTCGGGCGTATGGGTTCCTTTCACCACTCACATAAAGACCAGTTATACAGTACCGGTAGTTAGGGTACCTGTATATAAGAGGGTGGTGTTACTTTTACTTGTGGTCGCCATTTTGTTTCCATCTCACATAGTAGTGCCTGCATAAGAGGGTGATGCTACTTTTACTTATGGACGCCATTGTGTTTCTATCTCACACAGTAAGTAGGGTGCCCGTATAAGAGGGTATTGTTACTTTTACTTATGGACGCCATGTTGTTTCCAGCTCACGTTTTACCTAATAGCGTATGTGAGAAATAAATTGACTACACCGGTATCTGGGGAATGTTGGCAACAACCTTCCGATAGGGTAACCTCACTAGAGTGAACAATTTCCTACCAGAACCCGGTGATTGTATATATTGTAGAGATTAATTAATGTTAGGTAATTTAGTACTGTATAAGATTACCTTGATCAAGTTAATTTAGTTATAAAACCTTGTAGAAATAAGTTTAGAAGAACTGTAAAGAGGATCAGTTTAAATATTCCCGCGACCGCATACGCGATCCACCGTTTGCTTTAGGGTCGTTAATATCTTGATATTATGTTCACTAAATCGTTGTGAAACGATGTTCACCTTTATAATTATATAATTTAAATGCTGATAATTATTTATATGATTTCGTGAAGAGGGAATGAACCCTTGGTAACGAATTAATATATAGTTTATTTAAGAGTCGGAAATTGCAGTTCCGATCAGACGCTAGTAAACATCTGAACGGTAGAGAAGTGTCCCGTGATCTCCTCCACCACAATTCCCACGCCCGGCCCGGAGTCCTGACCTATAACCCTTATCTACCGAAGCCGGAATCCTCTGAACTAAACCAGGACCCTAGTTATAGCTAAGTCATTGATATATATGGCCATTTATACAATGTTTAGTTAGGGCATCCTGAGAGATAGGCTACCATAGTTCATACCATAAGGTAGGCGATCTCAGACTTTATTTTTATTTAGGTTGATTAATTTAATATTTCGATTGGTATGGCAAGAGATAACCTTTGGCCATATTATTCCCCACAGCGTACCATTATTTGCACACTTCTTTTTTTTAGCTTATACACCTTCAAATATACCTGTGGACGCCATTTTGTTTCCATATCACACTTCACCCAAAGCGTACACTTCATTTTTCAGCTTATACCTTCACCTTTACTTGTGGGTGCCATTTTGTTTCCATCTCACGTTTTACCCAATAACGTACCAATATTTGTACACTTAATATTTCAAATTATGCCTTTTACATTTTTCTATATATATATATTATAACATTATATAGTATTACATTATAACTATATATTTTGCAGTTCATCCATTTACATCCTTCTCAGGGCACCTAAGTCCCCTTTCGCCATATTGTTTCTGACTGCCTGGACCCCCCATTCGTCGGTACTCTCTATATATAGGCACTCTAATCCTAGCTATTGATGTGTCCTCCTGGAAATGGAGCCCAGTTAAAAAGGAATCAACATGCTGAATACCTAAAAGCTTTAATTAAGGGGAGACTGGCCGTTTGTTTGGTCTATTAATTAATATATTCATATATTTGTTTAGTTTCCTCCCTAGACCTCCAAGCTTAGAAAAAAAAACCCTAGTCCCCCCTTCAAGAACAATTTGTACGTTTTTCGGTAGAAAAATGTCCCGGCCGAAGGCCGACTCCTCTTAAAATTGCAGACTCGCTATCGCTCGCCAGGAAATAATCGACACCTAAATGGCACGAAAGGTCTTAAAATTGACAACGAAATGGGGCGAATGGTGTTAAACTCGCCAAACTAATGGGCCGAACGTCTAATAATCTCAAAACTAGTGGGGCTAAACATTTGGGAGAAGGGGGTCCAGAAAAACGGTCTGCCTCCCCTTAAAAATGAATGCAAATGCTGAATACCTAAAAGCTTTAATTAAGGGCTTTGAAGTAGGTAGGCATAGGAGGGTGAATTGCGTATCTCCTATTCAGCCTTTGTATCTGTCTCTTACACTCACTGAATCGCGCTCTCTCTCTCTCTCTCTTTCTCTCTCTCTCTCTCTCTCTCTCTCTCTCTCTCTCTCTCTCTTCACACACATACTAAGTTGTCCCTATAAATGCAATTTCTGCGTCACTTGAACATACATAATTCTGTCTGTCTGTTTGTCTTTTTTTTTTTCTCTCTCTCCATTCACACACATACTAAGTTGTCCCTATTTATACACCCTCTACGTCTCTTTACCATATACATAATTTCTCTCGCTCTCTCTCTTTCCATGCACACACGCATAGCAAGTCATCCTTGTAAATGCACTCTCTGCGTCTCTAACACACAAATTGTCTGTCTGTATGTCTGTCTGTCTGTCTGTCTCTCTCTCTCTCTCTCTCTCTCTCTCTCTCTCTCTCTCTCTCTCTCTCTCTCCCTCTCATCTACTCACCCCTCTATTGCTCTGCTCGCTCTGCTCTCTCTCTCTATTGCCCTGCTCTTTCATTAGATACCTTCCATTAAGTTCAACGGGGTATCCAAAGAATCCATTCCATTTTCATCCCGTTCGAAACATTTAATTTGAGCCTGTGGAGTTAATCTCACAAGGTCGAGTGATTATTTTATATTACCGGTACGTCGATTTGAGCCTATCTCTCTCTCTCTCTCTTTCACTCACACACACACACTCATTCACTCTAGCTATTTCTTTCTCTCTATCTCTCCCTCTCTCTCTTTTTCTCTCTCTCTCTATTTCTTTCTTTCTTTCTCTCTCTCTTTTCTTTTCTCTCTCTCTCTCTCTCTCGCTCTTTCTTTATCTCTCTCTCGCTCTTTGTTTATGTCTCTCTCTCTCTCTTTACCTGGGAGCCGTGTACGCATGATGA
This sequence comes from Paralithodes platypus, assembly GCA_032716605.1. Taxonomy (NCBI): domain Eukaryota; kingdom Metazoa; phylum Arthropoda; class Malacostraca; order Decapoda; family Lithodidae; genus Paralithodes; species Paralithodes platypus. The sequence goes on along the minus strand of CM064566.1, from coordinate 55,653,987 downwards.
AGGTGAGGACAAGAGACACCGCACATATAGATTTCGGCAACATCTGCCTACAAAAATTATAAAAAGTTCTATTGTACTTTTTTATATAATTTCTTGATTAGGTTTATTCCCGTCTTATATAGTACTTTATTTTATTGCTGTATATACAATATATGTTTTCGAAGTGAACATGGCAGAAGTAGTTGCTGAAATCTTGCTATTCGAACAAAGATTATACTCCATGTGATTGTTTTTGTCTACACCCTATCATTATATATATATATATATATATATATATATATATATATATATATATATATATATATATATATTAGTTATACAAGTGTGTGTGCGTCAGTGAATGAAAGCTTGTGTACGCACCTTTGTGTGTGTGAGTGAGATAAAGCTAATCAACAATATCAAGTTAAGGGGGTCACCGGCTTTTTGTTTTTATCTTTATCTCCTTTTCTCTCTTTCCCTGGCTTGTATCCATTCGGTCCCATTCAGCCAACTGTTTTAAGACGTCTATCCCCATCCAGGTATCGATTTCTTCCTGGCGAGCGATAGCAAGCCAGGATTGTCTGGAGAAATCCGGCTTCGCCGGAGAAATTTTTCTAATCAAGCTCAGACATGTATAAAATATCCTGGAGTTAAGGTGTGGCACGGATTACCTCAAAATATAAGAAATATACAGGAAATATCTCGGTTTAAGAGACAATTAAAATATTTTCTATTAACACGATATCAACAGTGACTACTAAAATAAGTATATCACCAATTATACTACCAATAATTACAACATCCCTATCACCTAGATCGACAAATGTATAACCTTTAATAATATTTACGCTGGCTGTGTGTGTATATATATGTAGAGTCACGTAAAGGGTTGAATGAGCTTGAATACTATTTTGTAATAAACATGCTTCTATTTTTGTCTGTAAAGCTGTATATAATGTATGTGTAGTTGGCATTTGTATGCATTTTTTTTTTTTTTTTTTTTATAGAAATGGATATATTATAGTCTACAGTAAATTATTTACCATGTTCTCATATATAGGTCTAAATGAATGGTGTAAGTGTGTACTCCATGCACAACAAAGTTTATGTCCTTTACTAATTAGGCATATACTGTTAGGGAACCGTATGTGTCTTTGTGTCGAATTGTGGGTATAATTGAGAGTATGGCCTTTGAACATAAGTCAATAGTTGTGCAATGTATGTTATATAATTATATTCAATTTTTGTAAATGGTAATACATGGGTAATTGTGATAATGAACAATCAGCTGTGAGCTCTCGGAAGTGAGTGTGACCTCAGGGTTAATCACCATTAATTTAATTTGTTTTATGTTATTATATTTTGCCTACATACATCCCTTTTCGAATTTAGAAAAAATCTTTACAACACGTAGTTCCCGGGGCACATAGCTGTGACTAAGTGTATTATATACAATTGCATTTTGATAGATCGAGTTATAGCCAGGTGCCTTTAAGAGAGACATCTCTCAAAAGGCTCAGCCTTATTTGTTTGTATTATTATTATATATTTTTGTTTTTTAACAAATCATTTGTAAGCAAAATTGTATTGTATACTAAAGGCTAAATAAAAAGATTTCAATTCAATTCAATTCAAATTCAATCGACAAATGTACACACACACACATGGCCACGGTATTAAGCACACACATAATTATACGCAGGCATTAAAACTTAAAACAATCATTAACAAAAACTATTAAAAATCAGCTTCAGCATCTTTACGAGCTCAGTTTTTGTAGTGTGCTGTTCCCTTCTTCCTGCTCATATACGGTACTTATCACACACACACACACACACACACACACACACACACACACACACACACACACACACACACACACACACACACACACATACAGCCCGTAGCCTAGTAGGTAGAGCTCTCGTCTCACACACGAGGGGTCGGGGGTTCAATCCCCGGCCGGGCGGAGACAAATTGGGCTTGTCTCCTTTCATGTGTTAGCCTCAGTTCACCTAGCTGTAAATAGGTACCTGGAATAAGTGGACGACGTTGTGACGTCCCATCTGGGATTGGCAAAAATGGTACAAGGCGAGATGGGTATCATATGGTTCACCTAAGCTGATGGCTACCCAAGCCTTCGGGCGAGACGGTACCGTCTATAGTGAGATTGGTACCATACAGATCCACCCAAAGCCTTCGCTTCCGATGTCGCCAATTGGCTAAAAATACAGACTACACACACATCCACAGCCATTCCAACGATACATATAACACCTACACATATAGGAGGCGGGAAATAACGAGCATGCTCACTCCCGCAATACAACTAGAGTAAGTGTACACACACACACACACACACACACACACACACACACACACACACACTTCTATTGTTCATGCGCTTTCCTCTATTTACTTACCTTCAGTTACAATCTTAAATATTCAGTTTCCACACACGAATCCTTCTCTCACTCACTCTCTCTTTTATTGAATTTGGCTGTACAATTGTATATATTGATCTGTTCAAATATCCTATAACTTATAAACATTGATACTATACTGTGTTCCAAACAGGTAGGCCGGGACTATTGAACATTGACCTCTAGAACTCACAGAATACTATAGTGGGCGAGCCAATTTTTCAGTTTGGGAAGAGTCGGCCGGGGAGTGAGTGGGCGGGGAGATTTACAGCCCATTTCCTCTAGCCCTTTGTGAGTTACCGAGGTTGGGTGATGGGATTTCTGACCTGCCTGTTTAGAACAAGACAATCGAAAATATATACCACTAATACAGGCAATTACTACTTACCAAATTAAATACGGAAGATCCCTCTTAAATATCTTCCATCTCTCCTTTTCTGTACCGCCAAACACTAAATCTATATCAAATCCAACGTATCTATGTCACTATGTACCTATAATGAAGCTTGAGAAGTGCTAATAGTCAATAGTTCACTAATAAAAACGAATATTTGAGTTACGAAATTGGGAGCTCTTCACAGGGCATATTATTTCACTCATATCTTATGTTTTCCGGAAAACACAATAGTTCTACCAAAATCAATATCTCTATGTCACTATGTCTATGTAATAAGTCTCGAAAATCACTAAAATTCACAAGTTCACTAATAATAACGAAAACTAATGGAGAACAAAGATGGCGGACCTCTCTGGGCAATGTCTCACTTTTCCCGCCTAGTGCAGGGTCGTGACGTCATCGGTCAGCGACGCTTCTGATTGGTTGATTAATATCCCGTTTTTTATTGATAGTCTAGTTTTCTATTGAGGAGTTAGATTAGGGTAATTTTTGTAGTTGCTTAGGCCTACTCGCATTTTCTTTGATCTCTCTCTCCTTTGCTATCCTTTCCTTCCACTGTACCTTACTCTCGGGTTAGCGATCTCTACTAGAATTAATTCCTGACCACCTCGCTGGGATCGTAAGGTCTGTGTGGTCAGTGTCTATATGTAAATCTATGTAAATCTCGTTCACTTGCTCTCTCAATCACCCACTCACTCTCTCTCTCTCTCTCAATCATCCAGCCCACTTACTCACAAAATCACCACTTACTCACACAATATCTCTCTCTCTCTCTCTCTCTCTCTCTCTCTCTCTCTCTCTCTCAACACAACATATCAATTATAACCGCTCGTAACCGCCACATACCACACATGAGAGAGAGAGAGAGAGACACCATATGGTTCCTTAAGGGGAGATTTCCACTTGAGGGACTTTTTTCTTGACTCCTTTCTCCCTCATGTCTAGCCCCATTGCTTTTGAGATTGTAAGACGTTTGCCCCATTAGTTTGGTGATTTTAAGAATGTCCGCCCCATTCTGTCAAATTTAAGACCTTTCGTGCCATTTAGGTGTCGATTTTATCCTGGCGAGCGATAGCGAGCCTGTAATTTAAGAGTAACCGGCCTTCGGCCGGGACATTTTTCTACCGAAAAATGTACAAATTTATCTTGAAAGGGGGTCAAGGGGGTGAAATTTTAAGATTGCTGGAGGAGTAGGAAACAAACTAAAAACCTCCCCTTAAACAACGTGTGGTAGACCTTGATCTTTGAGTTCATTACCTCAGTGGAAAGTTAACCCCTTCAGTACCGGCGACGTGTTTTTAACTGTATTCTAGCTATGTTTAGACGATTTTGGGCCGTTTTAAGCAGGATCTGTGGTAGTAAAAAGGGTTAAGCGAGATGGTTTCAAGTCTGTTAATAATTGTTGTTGGAGGCCCTTTTTAAACTGAATAACATCGTCTTATAATAGCTAGTATAAAATTAAAACGACGTCGCCGGTACAGAAGGGGTTAAGGGGAGGTTTTTAGTTTGGTCCCTAGATATCCATCAAGCTTAAGATTACACCCCCTTGAGCCCCTTTCAAGATAAATTTGTACATTTTTCGGTAGAAAAATGTCCCGGCTGAAAGCCGGTTCCTCTTAAATTACAGGCTCGCTATCGCTCGCCAGAATAAAATTGACACCTAAATGGCACGAAAGGTCTTAAATTTGACATAAATGGATCGAAAATTCTTAAAATCGTCAACATAATGGAGCGAACGTCTTAAAATTAGAAACGCAATGGGGCTAAACATGAGGGAGAAAAGAGTCAAGAAAAAAATCCCTCAAGTGGAAATCTCCCCTTAAGAGGAACATATCACGTAGGCTACTTAGTTACGTTGTTTAGCTACCGGTATTTAGTTTATGGTATTATGGAGTGGAGCGTCTTATCATCGCTAAACTAATGGGGTGAAACGTCATAAAATCTCCCAAAATAATGGAGGAAAACAGGGAAAGATGTTGAGCTAATACTTTATATAAAACTGGTTACCGTGCCTCTCCCCCCCCCCCCTTTCTCTCTCTCTCTCTCTCTCTCTCTCTCTCTCTCTCTCTCTCTCTCTCTCTCTCTCTCTCTCTCTCCATGCCCTCTTTCTCACTCACTCACTCATAACTCATATCTCCTCCTTTATTTTCTCTCCCCTCATAACACCACCACCATCCATTACTCCTGCCACAGACATTAGTTCCAGGGCAGTAATTCCCTTACCCACTCTAAACCACTGTTTGGACACTTGATCCTCAGTGGTTTGGAGGACAAGCAGCCTAGAAGGGTCACTAGATCTGTTGTTGCTTAATTTCCTTTGTACTCTCACCCCTCATTCACACCAGGTATTTTACTCTAGTTTCCCATCATTACCTTTGTCCCTGGTTTCCTCATCGCATTGTCCTATCATGTATTCTCTCTCTCTCTCTCTCTCTCTCTCTCTCTCTCTCTCTCTCTCGTAGTTTGCGCACACTGCAATGAATCTCTTTCCACGTAGAGTACCGGTATCTCCCCGGAATAGATCGCGAGGTCTTTGCGATACTAAACTAACTATTCCTCGAGTCTCCTTGTAACTCCACCCCTGCATCCACCATTCCACCCTCCTCACTACACCCTTACATATATCACTATAGGTAGGCCAGCAATCTTGAACACAAACCTGTGAAACTCCAAAAGGGCTAGAGCAAATGGGTTGTATATTGCCACACCTATTCCCTGGCTGACTCTTCCCAAATGGTAGACATATAAAATCGATTACTCCATTCGTTTATGAGATACAGAGGTCAGTGGTCAAGGTTTGGTCTAATGATAACGAAGAGACTATAGGATTCTACACTCAATTTGCCCACCATTTGCCCCCTTTTTACCCCTTTTCAGTCCAAGGTGTCAAACGAGAGACCTTAGTATTTCCTCTTATAGGCATCATTACTAATATATAATATATAGGCTACACTTAAATTTATGCTTCAGGGTTCTCATTATGCGTTTGGAAGTGGTAAAATGGCTAATACAATGCTACTTCATGTTAATTTTCAAGTATTTCTTCTCATATTCGTGAATGGGAGGTATTCAGCTTGTTCCCTACTTTTTCATCAAGCTTAAAATTACACCCCCTAGACCCCCTTTCAAAATAAATGTGTACATTTTTCGGTAGAAAAATTTCCCGGCCGGAGGCCGGTTGCTCTTAAATTACAGGCTCGCTATCGCTCGCCAGGAAAAAATCGACACCTTAACGGCACGAAAGGTCTTAAAATTGACAGAAATGGGGCAAAATGTCTTAAAATATCCAAACTACTAGGGCGAAGGCCTTAAAATCTCAAAAGCAATGGGCTAAACATGAGGGAGAAAGGGGTCCAGAAAAAAATCCCTCAAGTGGATATCTCCCCTTAAAGTCTTCAAACAAAATGGCTTCGGTTTGACACACTGTCAAATTAGACGATATTATGCAGCTTAGGAAGGATCTGCAGTAATTAGGATTGGTAGTTTGAAGCCGTATTATTGTTCGAGGTCCTTCCTAATATGAATAAAATAGCCTAATAGTTGCTACACTATAATGAAAATGACGTCACCAGTACTGTATGGGTTACAATGACGTCACCAGTATTGTATGGGTTAAAATGACGTCACCAGTACTGTATGGGTTAAAATGACGTCACCAGCACTGTATGGGTTAAAATGACAGTACCAGTCCCTGTACTGTATGGGTTAAAATGACGTCACCAGCACTGTATGGGTTAAAATGACGTCACCAGTACTGTATGGGTTAACATATTACCCCCTCCCCTCCCTCTTTTCATTCCATACTTCCGATCCAAGCAACCTTCAAACAATTGTATTCAGTTTAAGGGGAGATTTCCACTTGAGGGTGTTTTTTCTTGATACCGTTCTCCCTCATGTTTGGCCCCATTGCTTTTGACATTTCAAGACATTCGCCCCATTATTTTGATGATTTTAAGAACTTTCGACCCATTTCTGTCAATTTTAAGACCTTTCGTGCCATTTAGGGATCGATTTTATCCTGGCGAGCGATAGCGAGCCTGTAATTTGAGAGGAACCGGCTTTCAGCCGGGACATTTTTCTACCGAAAAATGTACAAATTTATCTTGAAAGGGGCTCAAGGGGGTGTAATCTTAAGCTTGATGGAGGTCTAGGAAACAAACTGAATACCTCCCCTTAAGAAGGATCACTAAGGGGTTACCGGTATACTACTATTATAATCTCCCCCCCACCAGCACCACCACCCTTCCCTCGTGCATATTTCTCTAGACCAAACCATTCCCCCTTCCATTCCACAAACCCGTACCCACATTTCCTCTCCTTTTCACGACCCCTTCCAGCTACCTACAGACGATTTTCTTATCACTCAAGAGGTTAAAATAGTCTCTCTTTCATCCACTAGAATTCCCTTGTGCACATTCCTCTGGACCAAAACATTCACCTTCCATTATACAAACCCACCTAGACCCACAGTATGCCCTTTCCATCCCAGCTACCTCCAAACGATTTTCTTTAGTTTAGGAAGGACCACTCAAGGTCAAAAGTCTCTCGTACACCATTCCTCATGCATATTTTTCTTGACCAATCATTCCCATTCCACAAATTCGTAGTCTCATTATCCCCTTCTCATCCCAGCTACCTCCAAACGATTTTTATTTAGCTTAGGAAGGATCACTCACGAGGTCAATATAGACAAAATAGTCTCTCTTTCATCCACTATAATTCCCTCATGCATACTTCTCTAGACCAAACCATTCCCACACACCCGTACCCACAAGCCCCCACAAGTCTTCTAGTCACACTATTCTCCATTACTCGTCTCCTAAACGAACCTTTTCCACTACCGTCAAAGGGACTGTGGACAGTCCATTAAAACCTCTACTATAATAATTCAGCATTTCGGTCTTTTAACAAAATAATGGCTTAACCCCTTCTGTACCGATGCCGTCCTTTTAATTTTATTCTGGCTACTATTAAACCATTTTACTCGGTTTAAAAAGGGTCTCACACACTTAACAGGCTTCGAACTATCTCATTAACCAATTTTACAACCATAGATCCTTCTTAAACTGCCCAAACTCGTTTAAATATAGTTAGAATAAACTGAAAAAGACGTCACCGGTACAGAAGGGGTTAATGGTGTCGTTTATGGTTGAATCGATAAGAATCCTATTTATTGATTAATAAGAGTTTATGGACTTCCCTCAATTGCCTCAGGTGTCCACAATTACCCCCTTGGACGGTATCTATTAAATGGTTTTTTCCCAGCTGTATTTCATGCCGACCCTTGGTCGGAGAGTGTGGTGGGTGGGGAGAAAGCCTTAAGCTTTGCTAGCCTTACCTTCCACATATTAGTAGCACATTTTGTTATAATTTAGTCCGGACTGCCTAGTAGGGGCCGAAAGATCTGTACAGTCTGTGTATCTATGTAACTCACTCTCACTCTCTCTTTATCAGTCACGACCATAGACATTCACAACATTCCCCCCTCCCCTTCTACATCTACCGCCCCCTCCTGCCTCGGCTTTCCCGCCATATTTCAAATTATTTCCTCGCAAGTCGAATTCTTTTGATCATAATAACCCCTCTACTCCCTTCGTTATCTACATTCTTGTCCACTCACTCACTTACACTCTCACTCTCTCTCTCGGGGTCAAGTTTGTTGGGGTAATTTTTCTTTGTATTGCCTCAAAGGAATAGGCCTACCGGCAGATGACCCTAATGCTAGGTAAAGTTTGAATATTATTTCTACTGTTCCGTTATTCACGCATTTACATATTAAGCCTAATCCAAGAATTCTATTTGCCATATTTTGAACACTGACGCATTGGTTTCTTATCAACTGCTGGCGGCGTCTCCCAAATTGGTTTAACTGATTTATCCTACGTGTATCTGTTACCGGTATCCAATTAATATCCTGCATTTTCTATCGATTTACCGGTACTATATTTTCTACACTGCATTCACCCACATTTAATTTTAGGCCTATCTGCCAATTTACCCGTGTAGAGAGTCTGACTATAATTATCAGTATTTATTACCCTTTCAGTACCAGGGCCGTCCTTTTCATTTTATACTGGCTACTAATAGAAGATATTAATCAGTTTAGGAAGGGCCTCCATCAATTGCCAGGCTTGGAACTATATTAATATACTTTTTTCGGCTACAGATCCTTCTTAAGCTACACAACAGTCTAATTATAGCTATAATATAATATATGTTGCCGGTAATTAACAGGCTTGAAACTATATTAATATACTCATATTTTTTACTACATATCCGTCTTAAGCTGCACAACATAGGCCTAGTCTAATTATAGCTAGAATATAACATAACATATGTCGCCGGTAAAGAATGGCCTCCAGCAATTAACAGGCTTGAAACTATATTAATAGGCTATACTAATTTTGTTCTACTACAGATCCTTCTGAAGCTGCACAAAATCGTCTAATCTAATTATAGCTAGGCTAGAATAAATTATAAAAGATGTCGCAGGCAAAGAAGGGCATAATAACTCTACCTACTGTATCCGCAGATTTACTGATACAAGCCTACTTCAGCCGAATCAGCCTACATCAGGGCTGAGTAAAAACACACATAATAAAGCCACTCCAACAGCTTCCTCTCTCTCCAACACCCCTTCTCAACACTTCAGAAAATATGAAAAGTAGAAAGTAGCTACGAGGTGCGCCGTTGTAAAGGCTTATTATCCCTCAATACCTTCACCTGACCACCTAATACGAGGCCAGTGTCACGCGAGCTCTTTTTCAGTCATTATTTTTATGAGCAACTTCTTACTCGCATTATTTCAGGACATTTTCACATAATCGGCAATTAGGCTGAAGGTAAATGATATAGAGAGACTGTAACATAAGCAAACAAATACTTCAATTAAAAATCTACCACACGATTGCTCGAAAAGAATGCCGGTAATATCGTTCGTGGGACAACGCCTTCACACACAAACTAAAACAACAAAATCCACAAGGCAAAAATACAAAAAAAAATACAAAAGAAACCGCTTGAACTAATGTAAACAACAAATAACACTAGGCCTATATGGTAATACCAAAACAAACAAAGCCTAAACCAAAATACAAAATAATAATAGGCAAAAATACGATAAAAAACGCTGGAACTTATGTAAACATCAACAAATAACACTAAATGGTAATAATAAAACACAATTACGAAAAATATACAATATAGTAATGCGTGAATAAATACCTTGCTCAGGACCGCGTCTTTCCCCCTAGGCTTATCCTGTTGCAACCTGACATCACCACCCCACGCTCAGTCGAAATACACACTTTAAACGCTAATAAAACACTTCGCTAATAACACACTAACATTCCTATGTAATATTTTAACTGTCCGTATTGCCTGGGCCGTATTTCCAAGTCCATACGTCCGTAAAGTCCGTTTGTCCGTAAAATAATCCATCTGTCACCGCGATCGAAGTACCCCGCTCAAAGGCCACAGGCAGACTATTTGATTTTCGGGATGCGCGACCTTGAGTCCTTGATATACGCTCTGTCCGAAAGTAGCCAAATATGTTTAAATTACTCTATTTAATAATACTGTCGGTTATTTTTATAGCATTCTAATTTCATAGGATGTATAGCTCCGATTTATTCGTATTATAGTTAGTGTATATAATGAGTGATGTGCATAGTCAGTTGGACGGAACACCTTACCTAACAAATTAAGTAAACAGTCGTCGCGTTCGGACAATGTTTTCACTTCTCGCCCTTGCGTCTCCTACGGACCTCTTTTACCCGCTAACATTTCAACTAATGGCCAATCTATTAACGAATCTGGATAAATATTAATTCCGTTCGCCAGTTCAATGTGTTAAATCATGGAAGGGGAGGGATTTATGGGAGTAGAAAGGAGGTTGTGGAAGTGAGAAAAGACGGGAAAGAAGGGTGGAATGGCAGTGGAGGGGAAAGAAGGGTGGAATGGCAGTGGAGGGGAAAGAAGGGTGGAATGGCAGTGGAGGGGAAAGAAGGGTGGAATGGCAGTGGAGGGGAAAGAAGGGTGGAATGGCAGTGGAGGGGAAAGAAGGGTGGAATAGCAGTGGAGGGGAAAGAAGGGTGGAATGACGGGAAGGGAGGCTGGGAAGCTAGGGAAGGGAAAAGATGACAGGCGCTTGTACTCTTGAACAATTCCCTCCCTTAAGGGAGGAAATTGTTAGTTGATTCCCTAGACTTCCATCAAGCTTAAAATTACTCTCCCTTGACCCCCTTTCAAGATAAATTTGTACATTTTTCGGTAGAAAAATGTCCCGGCCGAAGGCCGGTTCCCCTTAAATTACAGGCTCGCTATCGCTCGCCAGGAAAAAATCCACACCTAAATGGCACGAATGGTCTTAAAATTGACAGAAATGGGGCGAGGGTTCTTAAAATCGCCAAACTAATGGGGCAAGCGTCTTTAAATCTCAAAAGCAATGGGGCTAAACATAAGGGAGAAAGAGGTGGAGAAAAAAATCCTCCAGATGGAAATCTCCCCTTATTGCAACGCCAATAACGGACGAAATAGGTTTAACTTGATAAATTACGTTAACTTTGAAATAGGGATGTTAATATTACTTCAGACTATCAACTATCCTATTCAATCTACTTTACCTTATACATAGGAATACTAACCCTCTCCGACATATGACGCGATTATGAGCCTATTAGGGATACTTTAAAGCCTTTTTTTACCATCAGGGGTATTTAGAAACCTTTAGTTTAGTTACTTCAACCTCTGCAGTTTGTCTTTGAGTTAGCTGTGGGCAGAAAACTAATTTTGGAGAGGTAATTATAAGAGTGAGAGAACTCTATTTCTTATTGCTAATCTGGAAACCTGGGTGGGAAGGGGTGCCATTCCTTTCGCTCGCCAGCTTCCAATATTTTTACCACTGCTTTTATGTTCAGATGGAAGCAAGAATATAATAAAAAATCCTCAAATGTTAATTATTGTAACACATCCGTTTCCATATATATATATATATATATATATATATATATATATATATATATATATATATATATATATATATATGCCAAAATCAAGTCCGCTAGACAGTAATATGCCAAAACCAAGTCCGCTAGATAGTAAATATATGCCAAAATCAAGTCCGCTAGATAGTAACTATATGCCAAAATCAAGTCCGCTAGATAGTAAATATAGGCCGAAAATCGCTAGCATAACTACACAATCTCTACAATAACTATCTCAAATGGCTTAAGGGGGGTGACCTGCTTTTTGTTATTTCTGTCCTTTTCTCTCTTTCTCTGGCTTGTATCCATTCGGCCCCATTCAGCCAACTATTTTAAGACGTTTATCCCCATCTAGGTGTCGATTTCTTCCTGGCGAGCAATAGCGAGCCAGCATTATATGAAGAAATCCGGCTTCGCCGGAGACATTTTTCTATCGAAAAATTTACAAATTTAGCCTGCTGTCAAACAAAAATAAAAAATATGCTGGCTCGCTACCGCTCACCAGTAAAAAATTGACACCTGGATGGGGATAAAAGTCTTAAAACAGCATGCTGAATAGGGCCAAATGGATACAAGCCAGAGAAAGACAGAAAAGGACAGAACAAAAACAGGTCACCCCCCTTAAGGGGGAGGTACTCGCTTTTTCTGGACCCCCTTCTCCCTCATGTTTAGCATAATTGTTTTGAGATTTTAAGACGTCCGTTCCGTTAGTTTAGCGATTTTGAGACCTTTCGCCTAATTTTTTGGTCAATATTAAGAAATGTGCCATTTAGGTGTCTATTATATCCTGGCGAGCGATAGCGAGCCTGTAATTTTAGAGGAATTCGGCACCCGGCCGGGAAATTTTTCTACCGAAAAATTTACAAATTTATCTTGAAAGAGGGTCTAGGAGGTATTTTTTACTGCTTGATGGAGGTCTAGATAGGAAACTCAAACACTAAATTAACCCTTTATAGGGCAAGTGGCCAAATTTGATCATGCGAGGGATCAAGCAAATTTGGACCTACGAGCGCACGAATATGCACTATCTCCCACTCCGTCCCACAAAGGGTTAATAGATAAATATATAGACCAAAAAGAAAACACTACCCCCTTAACCCCTTCAGACTCATATGACGCAGAGGTTGCCAGATTAGCAATAAGAAATAGAGTTCTCTCACTCTTATAATTACCTCTCCAAAATTAGTTTTCTGCCCACAGCTAACTCAAAGACAACTGCTGAGGTTGAAGTAACTAAACTAAAGGTTTCTAAATACCCCTGATGGTAACAAAGGCTTTAAAGTAACCCCAATAGGCTCAACACAGCTAACTCAAAGACAACTGCAGAGGTTGAAGTAACTAAACTAAAGGTTTCTAAATACCCCTGATGGTAACAAAGGCTTTAAAGTATCCCCAATAGGCTCAACAGCTAACTCAAAGACAACTGCAGAGGTTGAAGTAACTAAACTAAAGGTTTCTAAATACCCCTGATGGTAACAAAGGCTTTAAAGTATCCCCAATAGGCTCAACACAGCTAACTCAAAGACAACTGCAGAAGTTGAAGTAACTAAACTAAAGGTTTTCTAAATACCCTGATGGTAACAAAGGCTTTAAAGTATCCCCAATAGGCTCAACACAGCTAACTCAAAGACAACTGCAGAGGTTGAAGTAACTAAACTAAAGGTTTCTAAATACCCCTGATGGTAACAAAGGCTTTAAAGTATCCCCAATAGGCTCAACACAGCTAACTCAAAGACAACTGCAGAGGTTTGTAACTAACTAAAGGTTTCTACCCCTGATGGTAACAAAGGCTTTAAAGTATCCCCAATAGGCTCAACACAGCTAACTCAAAGAAGGCAGAGGTTGAAGTAACTAAACTAAAGGTTTCTAAATACCCCTGATGGTAACAAAGGCTTTAAAGTATCCCCAATCGGCTCAAAATCGCGTCATCTGGTTCGATTCTTTGTAATATATTTTAGTTTGTCCACTAGCCTAACAAAAAATGCTCTATTTACTATAGAGCCTCTTCGCTGTAAGTAGGCGAGAAATCTTAACTTCTATCCTCTGTAACTTAAAAAGGGCTAGAGTAAATTGGCCGTAAATCTCCACATCTATTCCTTGCCTGACTCGTCCCAAATGGTAGACATATTAGCTCGATTACTCTAGTTGTTTCTGAGTTACAGAGGTTAGAGGTCATGATATCTCGCCTACTTAAGAGGAGATGGTCACTTTTTCTGGTCCTCCTTCTCCCTCATGTTTAGCCCCATTTGATTTAGATTAAAAGACGTTCGGCCCATTAGTTTGGCGATTTTAACACCTATTGCCCCATTTCGTTGTCAAATTTAAGACTTTCGTACCATTTAGGTGTCGATAATAAATTGTTGCGAGCGATAGCGAGCCTGAAACTTTAAGAGGAATCAGCCTTCGGCTGGGACATTTTTCTACCGAAAAATGTACACATTTATCTTGAAGGGGGGTCTAGGGGGTGTTTCTCTAAGCTTGATGGAGGTCTAGCGAGAAAACTAAGGAATATATGAATTAATAGACCACTCCCCCCCCCCCCCCCCGCCCAAAAAAAACCCCCTCCAAACTCCATTAGTGCTGTGCTCTGATCTACCCAAAATAAACTACTAAAATATCTCCCTTGCGTTTCCTGATACACAATACTGTTGTTCCAGGAAGAAAATATAAGCTTAAAGGGGATATGGGCCGGTTTTCTGGACCACTTTCTCCCTCACGTTTAGCCCCATTATTTTTCAGAGGTTAAGATGCTTGCCCCATTAGTTAGTCGATTTTAAGACCTTTCGCCCCATTTCTTCGTCAATATTTAGACCTCTCGTGCTATTTAGGTGTCGATTTTTTCCCTGCCGAACGATAGTGAGCCTGTAATGTTGGAAGAACCGGCCTTCGGCCGGGAAATTTTTCTACCGTAAAATGTACAAATTAATCTACAAGGGGGATCTAATGGATGTTTTTTTTATATTTGATGGAGGTCTAGGGAGGAAACTAGAAAAATAATGAATACATGCAAAAATCGCCCCAAAAGTTAAATTATTATTCTCTCTCTGTGTGTGTGTGTGTGTGTGTGTGTGTGTGTGTGTGTGTGTGTGTGTGTGTGTGTGTGTGTTGTGTGTGTGTGTGTGTGTTTGTGTGTGTGTGTGTGTGTGTGTGTGTGTGTGTGTGTGTGTGTGTGTGTGTGTGTGTGTGTGTGTGTGTGTGTGTACAGTAGCCCACATGTCCAGTTGTTACATAGCTTCTGTTAATTATATATATATATATATATATATATATATATCTCACAAACACACGCGAGCTACAAAATGTTTTTATACTCCCAGCCGGACTCAAACCACCGACCATCATGTTCAAACCGAGTTAGTACATCGCAAGAAAACACATTGTCTTACGCACCGACCACTTTGATTTCTATCCTAAGTTTATTTGGAGATTCTCGTTCCATTGGGAATATGTGACAAGGCGAAACCATTATATTTTTTCTTTGAATTGTGACACAGTATATTTGTCTTTCTAGCTGATGGTATAAGAGAAGGGGCAATAGGTCTTGAAATCGCCAAATTAATGGGTCCAACGTTTTAACATACAATACAATACCACCGATATACAGTACATACATACATACATCCATACATACATACATACAATACAACCGATATACAGTACATACATCCATACATACATCCATACATACATACATACAATACAACCGACATACATCCATACATACATCCATACATACATATACACACACATACATACATACATGCAAAAATGGTACAAGGCGAGATGGGTATCATATGGTTCACCTAAGCTGATGGCTACCTAAGCCTTCGGGCGAGACGGTACCGTCTATAGTGAGAATGGTACCATACAGATCCACCCTAAGCCTTCGTTTCCGATGTCGCCAATTGGCTAAAAAACTACAGACTACACACACATCCACAGCCATTCCAACGATACATATAACACCTACACATATAGGAGGCGGGAAATAACGAGCATGCTCACTCCCGCAATACAACTACATACAGTACATACATACATACAATACAACCGATATACAGTACATACATACATCCATACATACATACATACAATACAACCGATATACAGTACATACATCCATCCATCCATCCATCCATACATACATATATACAATACAACAGATATACAGTACATACATCCATACATACATCCATACATACAATACAACCGATATACAGTACATACATACATCCATACATACATACATACATACAATACAACCGATATACAGTACATACATCCATACATACATACAATACAACCGATATACAGTACATACATCCATACATACATACATACATACATACATACAATACAACCGATATACAGTACAGTACATACATACATACATACATCCATACATACAATACAACCGATATACAATACAACCGATATACAACAGGCTGCCGAGTGCTATAGTGGGATCAAGAACGATAGAGAGCTTTACGATAAAATTGTATAGGCATATGGACGAGATGGGTTGGATGTGAAAGGGATCTGCCGTATGTGGGCCAATCGGCTCTCTGCAGACTCCTGTTTTCTTATTAATTGTCCACTTGAATTTCCCATTCCCCTGCCATTGTTTTAAGGGGAGGCAGACCGTTTTTCTGGACCCCCTTCTCCCTAATGTTTAGCCCCACTAGTTTGAGATTATAAGACGATCGGCTCATTAGTTTGGCGATTTTAAGACCTTTCGCCCCATTTCGTTGTCAATTTTAAGACCTTTCGTGCCATTTAGGTGTCGATTTTTTCCTGGCGAGCGATAGCAACCCTGCAATTTCAAGTGGAACTGGCCTTCGGCCGGGACATTTTACTACCGAAAAATCTACAAATTTATCTTCAAGGCGGATTTGGGGGGTGTTTTTCTGAGCTTGATGGAGGTCTAGGGAGGAAACTAAAAAAAATATAGGAATAAATGAATTAATAGACCAAACAAACGGCCAGTCTCCCCTTAACTGCTGGTAACAGGAGCCCCGAGTGATATATATATATATATATATATATATATATATATATATATAAAACCGTGTTTTAGTCCAGCATTTAGGCCAAGCGGGTGTCTCAATTTGAATGCCAAATTAAGGGGAGACTGGCCGTTTGTTTGGTCTATTAATTCATTTATTCATATATTTTTCTAGTTTCCTCCCTAGACCTCCATCAAGCTTCATAAAACACTCTCTAGACCCCCCTTCAAGATAAATGTGTACATTTTTCGGTAGAAAAATTTCCCGGCCGAAGGCCGGTTCCTCTTAAAATTGCAGGCTCGCTTTCGCTCGCCAGGAAATAATCGACACGGAAAGGGCACGAAAGGTCTTAAAATTGACATCGAAATAGGGCGAAAGGTGTTAAAATAGCCAAAATAATGGGCCGAACGTCTTATAATCTCAAAACTAGTGGGGCTAAACATTGGGGAGAAAGTGGTCCAGAAAAGCGGCCCATCTGCCCTCAAGGGTTATACTGTGTACGGTATATAACCCCGTGTTTTAGTCCAGCATTTATAGGTCAAGCAGGTGTCTCAATTTGCATTCCAAATTAACTGTCACCTTTGTTCCTGAATACATACTGGAGCGAGGCTTATCTAAACGCTACATTTCTCTCTCTCCCTCTCTCTCGTTCTAACTCTTGCTCTGTTTATTTTCTCTCTCTCTCTCTCTCTCTCTCTCTCTCTCTCTCTCTCTCTTACTTTCTTTCTCTCTTATCTCACTCTCCCTATGTCTATCTATCTCTCTCTCTCACTCACTCACTCACACTCTCTCTCTCTAGCTATCTGTCTATCTATCTATTCCTCTCTCTCTCTCACTCACTCACTCACACTCTCTCTCTCTCGCTATCTGTATCTATCTATTCCTCTCTCTCTCTCTCACTCACACTCTCTCTCTCTAGCTATCTGTCTATCTATCTATCTATTCCTCTCTCTCTCTCTCACTCACTCACTCACACTCACTCACTCTCTCTCACACACTCTTTCCTTTCTAGTTTTCATGTTGTTAGCATTAAATTAACTCCTTCTGAACCGGTGACTTGTTTAAAATTATAATCTAGCTAAACTTAGAAGATGTGTGGAGTATAAGAAGGATCTGGGGTAGTAAGAGGGTTAAGGGGAGGTTTTTAGTTTGGTCTCTAGATATCCATCAAGCTTAAGATTACACCCCCTTGAACCCCTTTCAAGATAAATTTGTAAATTTTTCGGTAGAAAAATGTCCCGGCTGAAGGCCGGTTCCTCTTAAATAACAGGCTCGCTATCGCTCGCCAGGATAAAATCGACACCTAAATGGCACGAAAGGTCTTAAAATTGACAGAAATGGGTCGAAAGTTCTTAAAATCGTCAAAATAATGGGGCGAACGTCTTAAAATTAGAAAAGCAATGGGGCTAAACATGAGGGAGAAAGGAGTCAAGAAAAAAATCCCTCAAGTGGGAGATCTCCCCTTAAGTGAGATAGTCCGCTTTCTTTTTTTTGAGACACCAAAATAATAGAGGAAGGAAGAACAAAGACAAAGCAAACCAGTCTTAAGGGGAGATATCCACTTGAGGGATTTTTTTCTTTACCCCTTTCTCCCTCATGTTTAGCCCCACTGCTTTTCTAATTTTAAGACGTTCGCCCCATTATTTTGACGATTTTAAGAACTTTCGACCCATTTCTGTCAATGTTAAGACCTTTCGTGCCATTTAAGTGTCGCTTTTATCCTGGCGAGCGATAGCGATCCTGTAATTTAAGAGGAACCGGCTTTCAGCCGGGAAATTTTTCTACCGAAAAATGTACAAATTTATCTTGAAAGGGGGTCTAGGGGGTGTAATTTCAAGCTTGATGGAAGTCTAGGAAACACACTAAAAACCTCCCCTTAACCCGTTGAGTACCAGGGACGTCCTTTTTATCCTATTCTAGCAACTATTAGACGATTTAATTCAGCTTAGGAAGGACCTGTAGCAATAATAAGGCTTCAAACTATCACAACCAACCCTTTTAACTACCACAGATCCTTCCTAAGCTGCATAATATCGTCTAAATATATATATAGCTAGAATAAAATATAAAAAAAAACGTCGCTGGTACTCAAAGGGTTAAACTGCTGTGGGTAATAAGTTTGTGGAAAGTACACATTACTCGAGACAAAATATTCTCCATTATTGGGTTTATTATTTTGGCCACACCATACCACACCACACCACACCACACCCTTAAGGGGGGTGACCTGCTTTTTGTTATTTCTGTCCTTTTCTCTCTTTCTCTGGCTTGTATCCATTCGGCCCCATTCAGCCAACTATTTTAAGAAGTTTATCCCCATCTAGGTGTCGATTTTTTCCTGGCGAGCGATAGCGAGCCAGCATTATATGAAGAAATCCGGCTTCGCCGGAGAAATATTTCTATCGAAAAATGTACAAATTTAGCCTGCTGTCAAAAAAAAAAATGCTGGCTCGCTACCACTCACCAGTAAAAAAATTGACACCTGGATGGGGATGAAAGTCTTAAAACAGTAGGCTGAATGGGGCCAAATGGATACAAGCCAGAGAAAGATAGAAAAGAACAGAACAAAAACAGGTCACCCCCCCTTAAGGGGGGATCTCCACTTGAGGGATTTTTTTCTTGACCCCTTTCTCCCTCATGTTTAGCCCCATTGCTGTTCTGTTGATATTATAAAACGTTTGCCCCATTAGTTTAGCGATTTTAAGAACTTTCACCCCATATTAAGACCTTTCGTGCAATTCAGGTGTCGTTTTTATCCTGGCGAGCGATAGCGAGCCTGCAACTTAAGAGGAACCGGCCTTCGGCCGGGACATTTTTCTACCGAAAAATGTACAAATTTATCTTGAAAGGGACTCAAGGGGGTGTAATTTTAAGCTTGACGGAGGTCTAGGGAACAAACTAAATATATACCTCCCCTTAAACCTTCAGCGCACATTGGAGGCAACACTCTATGAAGGGGGGGATGGCCGTATTTAGTTCCTCTTATATCTACTCTATAATTGTCCATAGTTTCCTCCCTAGACCTCCATAGAGCTTAAAAAAAAAAACCCTCATGACCCCCCTTCAAGATGAATTTGTGAATTTTTCGGTAGAAAAAATTTCCGGCCGAAGGCAGGTTCCTCTTAAAATTGCAGGCTCGCTATCGCTCGCCAGGAAATAATCGACACCTAAATGGCACGAAAGGTCTTAAAATTGACAACGTAAATGGGGCGAAATGTGTTAAAATCGCCAAACTATTTTTTTTTTTTTTTTTTTTTTTTTTTTCTATATTCCAACTACTCCCTCTCGGGCATAGGCTGAGAGCCTGTACATTCCACCGCTCAACACGGTGAAGCCCGTGAGGTCTTGTTCCAGTCTGGGGAGTGAGACATGTGAAGCAACCATCATGGCTCGAAGCAGCTCCATCTCTGAAGCGGCCGGTTGCTTCGCCCAAGTGCTTCACCGTCTCACCCTCCAGACTCAGACCCGAACGTCCTATAATCTCAAAACTAGTGGGGCTAATCATTAGGGAGAAGGGGGTCCAGAAAAACGGTCTGCCTCCCCTTAATACAGGTAGGCAAGCATACAAAACTTCTTAACCCTTTCACGCTTTTATGACGCAGAGGTTGCCAGATTAGCAATAAGAAATAGAGTTCTCTCACTCTTATAATTACCTCTCCAAAATTAGTTTTCTGCCCACAGCTAACTCAAAGACAACTGCAGAGGTTGAAGTAACTAAACTAAAGGTTTCTAAATACCCCTGATGGTAACAAATGCTTTAAAGTATCCCTAATAGGCTCAACACAGCTAACTCAAAGACAACTGCAGAGGTTGAAGTAACTAAACTAAAGATTTCTAAATACCCCTGATGGTAACAAAGGCTTTAAAGTATCCCCAATAGGCTCAAATTGCGTCATATGTTGGAGAGGGTTAAGAGAGAGAGAGAGAGAGAGAGAGGGAGAAGAGGCTAACGAGAACGAGAGAGAAAAGAGGCTAATCAGAACGAGAGAGAGAGAGAGAGAGAGAGAGAGAGAGAGAAGAGGCTAACGAGAACTAGAGAACGAGAGAATGAGCGAGAGTAAAGAGCATCGAGCGAGCATGGTAATACCCGGTAAATGAGAGCCAGTGAGCGTTGGATATAGAGTTTCATGGCCGACTTAAGGGGAGATAATCCACTGGAGATATTTTTTTCTTGACTCCTTTTTCCCTCATGTTTAGCCCCATTTTTTCTAATTTTAAGACGTTCGCCCCATTATTTTGACGATTTTAAGAACTTTCGACCCATTTCTGTCAATTTTAAGACCTTTCGTGCCATGTAGGTGTCGATTTTATCCTGGCGAGCGATAGCGAGCCTGTAATATAAGAGCAACCGGCTTTCAGCCGGGAAATTTTGCTACCGAAAAAGGTACAAATTTATCTTGAAAGGGGGTCTAGGGGGAGTAATTTTAAGTTTGATGGAAGTCTAGGGAATCAACTAAAAACCTCCCCTTAAAGTGTAAATTCATGGCTCCTTGACCCTTCCAAACGTCCACTGTTATGCTCTCTCTCTCTCTCTCTCTCTCTCTCTCTCTCTCTCTCTCTCTCTCTCTCTCTCTCAATGTGTGTAGCCTCCCCTCCGAATCCATACAGTTCCATTTCCTTTTTCCTCTCCCTGCCCATCGCTGTCTTTTCTTCTCTCTCTCTCTCTCTCTCTCTCTCTCATATACACACAGACACACACACAAACAAAATCACATGTAGTGTATGAAACGGATGGTTTTGACTTGGAAAATATATTTTATTAACAAAAAAACATGGTCTCATCATGTTTGCATTCCTTTCTATATTCTAGGACAATATTGACACCTGGATGGGGGTAAACGTCTTAAAACAGTAGGCTGAATGGGGCCGAATATATACAAGCCAAAGAGAGAGGGAGAGGAATAGAAAAAAGCGAGGTGGGCCCCCTTAAAGTGATTTGGAAGACAGATCAACAGGGCTGCTTATAACGTATTGAAAATAGATATCTATCTAAATTAATCACTAATGAAGTACACAATATGTAATGGCAAATAAGGAAATAATTCAAATATCTACCTGTCTATCAGTCTGTTAACTTGCTTAAGGGGAGGTTTTTAGTTGATTCCCTAGACTTCCATCAAGCTTCAAATTACTCCCCCTTGACCCCCTTTCAAGATTAATTTGTAAATTTTTCGGTAGAAAAATTTCCCGGCCAAAGGCCGGCTCCCCTTGAATTACAGGCTCGCTATCGCTCGCCAGGAAAAAATCGACACCTAAATGGCACGAATGGTCTTAAAATTGACAGAAATGGGGAGGGTTCTTAAAATCGCCAAACTAATGGGGCAAGCATCTTTAAATCTCACAAGCAATGGGGCTAAACATGAGGGAGAAAGAGGTTCAGAAAAAAATCCTCCAGGTGGAAATCTCCCCTTAAATGTCAATCTATTATCTAACTACTCTCCTATATATTTATCATTCACTCCCTCACCAAAACCGCTCCTTTCTTTCTCTATCTACTATATTTAATCTATCTATCTATCTATATATCTGGCTGTCTGGCTGTCTATCTATTTATCAACCCTCTCCCTTCCCCCATACACTTTGCCTGCCTGCCTAGCAGTTAGGTGTAGCAATCTAGTTTACTTGGCTATCTATCTATCTATCTATTTATCTATCTATCTATCTATTACTCCCTCACCAAAGCCACTCTCTATCTATCTATCTATCTATCTATCTATCTATCAATCACTCACTCACCAAAACCACTATTCCTTCTCCCTTATCTACACTATTTAATCTATCTATCTATCTATCTATCTATCTATCTACTCCTCACCCTAGCCTCTTCCACCCTTCGTTCTCCCCATACACTTTGCCAGCCAGTACCCCTCTAGCAGCAGGGTGCAACAATCTTATATATATGTGGTAATATCTGGGCCTCCCTACACCTTTCCTCCTCCACCCTTCCTTCACCTCCTCCTCCACCCCTCCTCACCTCCTCCACCCCTCCTCCCCTCCAGTCCATAGCACCACTAGGGCACTGTTAGACCAACTGTTATTACCTTTACTTCACCCTTAAGGGAGAGTTAATTTAGCTTGTATTGTTATGGTTTTATATGTACTGTATATATACAGTATATACTGTGTATATATATACACTACACCACGGAGTGATAAAGCCATAAAGAAAAGGATACTTAACCTTTCCCTATTTGCATTAAGGATAAGGGAAATCCTACTTGGAGAATGTATTTCAGTTGATACACAAGTGGTAAGCTCCATATTCCAGGATACCATACACCTGGACTATGGATCCTATTAGACGAGTTTATACATCTTAGGAAGGATCTGTGGTAATTATAGAAGTAAACACTATCTCAGATGATCCTCTCACTTCCATATCTTTGTCAATATTAAGAACTTTCGTGCCATATAGGTGTCGATTTTTTTCCTGGCGAGCGATAGCGAGCCTGTATTTGAAGAGAGATCGGCCTTCGGCCGAGAAATTTTTATACCTAAAAAATTACAAATTTATATCGAAGGGGGTCTCGTGGGTGTTTATTTAAAGCTTGATAGTGGTTTAGAGAGCATCTCGTTAGACAACTTCAAGAGAGCCCTAGATGTCGAACTGCAAAAAGTGCCAGACGAGCCCATCCTCGCAAGGGAGCGAGCTGTCGCTTCAAACAGTCTACTGCACCAAATCACCACCCATAACAGGGGCGTCGCGCTCCTTGGTGCCGCTAGAAGAGTGGCGAACACATCTAAAGGTATCTAAAGGTAAGGTAAACTAAACCCCTTCCTTAAACCATTGAGCCGAACCAGTAAATTATGCTGCACAATACCGTCTGAGCTCCCTTAAGAGGAGGTTTCTAGTTTGTTTTCTACTCCTCCAGCAATCTTAAAATTTCACCCCCTTGACCCTCTTTCAAGATAAATTTGTACATTTTTCGGTAGAAAAATGTCCCGGCTGAAAGCCGGTTCCTATTATATTACAGGCTCGCTATCGCTCGCCAGGATAAAATCGACACCTACATGGCACGAAATGTCTTAAAATTGACAGAAAGGGGTCGAAACTTCTTAAAATCGTCAAAATAGTGGGGCGAACGTCTTAAAATTAGAAAAGCAATGGGGCTAAACATGAGGGAGAAAGGAGTCAAGAAAAAAATCCCTCAAGTGGAAATCTCCCCTTAACCCGTACTGTACCGGGGGCGTCCTTTTTATCCTAGTCTGGCAACTATTAGACGATTTAATTCAGCTTAGGAAGGACCTCTAGCAATAATAAGGCTTCGAACTATCTCCACCAACCCCCTTTTAACCACCACAGATCCTTCCTAAGCTGCATAATGTCGTCTAAATAAAGCCAGAATAAAATATAACACGTCGCTGGTACTGAAAGGGTTAAGATTCCTGCAAGTCTACAAGATACGTATTGCTTCGTATATTTCCTCAAGTCCCTTTAAGAGGAGGTATTTAGTTTGGTCCCTAGATATCCTTCAAGCTTAAGATTACACCTCCTTGAGCCCCTTTCAAGATAAATTTGTACATTTTTCGGTAGAAAAATGTCCCGGCTGAAGGCCGGTTCCTCTTAAATTACAGACTCGCTATCACTCGCCAGGATAAAATCGACACCTAAATGGCACGAAAGGTCTTAAAATTGACAGAAATGGGTTGAAAGTTCTTAAAATCGTCAAAGTAATGGGGCAAACGTCTTAAAATTAGAAAAACAATGAGGCTAAACATGAGGGAGAAAGGAGTCAAGAAAAAAATCCCTCCAGTGGAAATCTCTCCTTAAAAACCTGGAATCTTTGTTTATCTTCGGTTTCTTGGGATTCTCTTATTCTTGTCTTTTCCGCTGATCTTTACATTCGTCTTCCCTTGACAAACCACCAATCCGTTTTTCCTCCAATTTTTTCATTCTCATAGCTTTTAAGGAGAGGTTTTTAGTTAGTTCGCTAGACCTCCATCAAGCTTAACATTACAGCCCCTAGACCCCCTTTCAAGATAAATTTGTACATTTTTCGGTAGAAAAATGTCCCGGCCGAAGGCCGGTTCCTCTTAAATTACAGGCTCGCTATCGCTCGCCAGGAAAAAATCGACACCTAAATGACACGAAAAGTCTTAAAATTGACAGAAATGGGGCGAAAGTTCTTAAAATCGCCAAACTAATGAGGCGAACGTCTTATAATATCAAAAGCAATGGGGCTAACCATGAGGGAGAAAGGGGTCAAGAAAAAAAAATCCCTCAAGTGGAAATCTCCCCTTAATATATCCATTTCACTTGCATTTATTATTATATCACTTGGGCACTTCTCTGCCAATACCCATTTTCAGACGTCAAGAATAAGTCAAGAATAAGTCAAGAATAAGTCAAGAATAAGTACACTTCTTCGACGATGGTTTTGATAAGATTGTTGAGTGCATCTCTCGGTCATTGTTTCCAAGTTTGTTTGTTTGTTTTTTCGAAATGATTGTCGTTCAATTGTGATGTGTAAGTGTTAGGCATTCGTTTGTTTGGTTGGTCTATCTGCCATTTTCCACCACGTCTTTCGACTTTACGGAGCATTTTGTGCGTCGTGTTAAGGGGGAGATTTCCACTGGAGGGATTTTTTGCTGGACCCCTATCTCCCTCATGTTTAGCCCCATTGCTTTTGAGATTTTAAGACCTTCGCCCTAGTAGTTTGGATATTTTAAGACATTTTGCCCCTTTTCTGTCAATTTTAAGACCTTTCGTGCCGTTAAGGTGTCGATTTTTTCCTGGCGAGCGATAGCGAGCCTGTAATTTAAAAGCAACCGGTCCGGCCGGGACATTTTTCTACCGAAAAATGTACAAATTTATCTTGAAAGGGACTCAAGGGGGTGTAATTTTAAGCTTGATGGAGATCTAGGGAACAAACTAAATACCTCCCCTTAACGATGTCGACTTTCACACTATCTATAGTCCGTTCATTCTAGTCTGGGCAGAAATCGTAACCTCTAACAACCTCTGTAACTCAAAAAGGGCTAGAACAAATGAGCTGTCAATTTCCACACCTATTCCCTAGCCAAATTGTCCAATTTGGTATAAATATTAGGTCGGTTAATTCTAGTCCTTTTTGAGTTATGAGAGGTTATTAGAGGTTAGGATTTCTGCGCCCAACTTAGAATGAACAGACTATAGTGTGGTAGTCAAACTCTCCATTCCTAACAACAACAGGAGGATTCTAGGTTTGATTCATGTGACAAGTGGCTGGAATTGATATACAGAAGCTTAGGGAGCTCATTTAAAGGCTTACATTGGCTCAACGACGCTATCCAAGATTAACCGGTGGAAAAGCTAATGATTTTAAGGGAGAGGTAGTGGCTTGTTCTTCCTAATTTTTAGTCCCATTAGCCTTTAAGATTTTAAGACGTTTTTTTCATCTGGTTGACGATATTATGACCTTACTTTGTCAATATATAGGCAAATCGTGTCATTTAGGGGTCTATTTTTACTGGCGACCGAAAGCAAGCCTGTAATTCAAGGAAGAACCGGCCTTCGGCCGGGCCATTTCTCTACCGAAAAAAATCAAATTTATCTTGAAAGGGGGGTCTAGGGGGTGTTTTTTTAAAGCTTGAATTTGAATAATATGTTCATAAATATTATTCTAGTTCTGCTTCTCTATGTTGCTACCGGTACTATCCATATTTCTGAGTTCCATCCTTCTGTACTATATTTTGATCGGTTCGTCTTTCTCTAGTTTCGACATTTCTTCTCTACCTTCCTACCTTCTTCATAAATGATTCTGAAAGTTTGTTTTCTTTTCGATTTCTCCCCTCCGCATTTCCCACTCTTTCTATGCCTGTTTTCTCTTTCGTTTCCCAGTCCTTGCTATGTATTTCCAGTAGTTCGGCTTTCGGGTTTCTTCTTTTTTTTTTTCTCGTGTTTTTATAGTTTAGTTTTCGACATATCTCTACGTCATCGTATAGTTACTCTCTCTCTCTCTCTCTCTCTCTCTCTCTCTCTCTCTCTCTCTCTCTCTCTCTCTCTCTCTCTCTCTCTCTCTCTCTCTCTCTCTTTCCGAGGACGTTCTTAATGGGGAATGGACGTATTTATTTGCCAATATATGTATATTATATCACCTTCTTTACTTTCCTCCCTAGACCTCTATCAAGCATATAACCCCCCCCCCCCTCCTTCGCGATAAATTTGTAAAAAAAAAATCAATAGAAAAATGTGCCTCTTAAATTACAGGCTCGCTATCGCTCGCCAGGAAAACATCGACACCTAAATGACACGAAACGTATTAATATTGACAAATAAATGGGGCGAAAGGTCTTAAAATCACCAAACTAACGGGCCGAACGTCTTAAAATATGAAAACTAATGGGGCTAAACATGAGGAAGAAGGGTGCCCAGAAAAGCGACCCATCTCCCCTTAAGCTTCAAAGTTGTTTTTTATTGTTTCAGCTTCCCAACTTTTTAAACTAGGTGCCAATTACCTAATATTTTGGGAGTTTAACTTCTATCTCTTTGCCTCTCCCCCCTCTCTCTCTCTCTCTCTCTCTCTCTCTCTCTCTCTCTCTCTCTCTCTCTCTCTCTGACACATATATCTATCTATCTATAGATCTCTCACATATCTATCTATCAAACCATCTACTTCTCTCTCTCACACACACCTATATCTATCTATCTAACCATCTACTTCTCTCTCTCTCACACACACTCTCTCTCTCTCTCTCACACATATCTATCTATCTAACCATCTACTTCTCTCTCTCTCACACGTTTACTGCTAAAACTAAAAGCGCATGGAATACAAGACGGTGTGTTGAAATGGATAGAAAATTGGCTCAGCGAAAGAAAGCAAAGAGTAGTCATAAACGGTAAGGCATCAAAATGGACCAATGTAAGTAGCGGGGTACCCCAGGGATCGGTACTAGGACCAATTATCTTTCTAATTTACATCAACGACATAGATGAGGGTCTCACCTGTACAATCTCAAAATTTGCTGACGATACAAAAATTGCAAATAGCGCACTCTCAAAAGAACAAGTTGACGATATGCAACACAATCTAGATAAATTGTCATGTTGGGCCCAAATTTGGCAAATGAGTTTCAATGCGGATAAATGTAAAGTACTACATATCGGATACCTAAATGAGAAAGCAAACTATTCGATGAATGGCACTCAGCTTAAGAATGTAAACAGAGAAACCGATCTGGGAGTAACAATATCGAGTAACCTAAAACCGAGTCAACAATGTTCAGAAGTTGTTAAGAAGGCAAACAAAATAATTGGCTTTATAGGCAGGTCATTTGAGCATAAATCCAAAGAAGTTATCCTAACCCTTTACAATTCCTTAGTCCGCCCTCTTCTGGAATACTGCGTTCAATCCTGGTGCCCTTATTACCAAAAAGACAAACAAGCTAGAACGAGTTCAACGTAGTTACCAAAATGATACCTAGCCTAAAGAACAAACCATACGAAGAGCGTCTTAGAGAACTAAATCTATTTCCTTTAACCCAGCGCAGATTAAGAGGCGACTTAATTCAAGTGTTCAAAATCATCAAAGGCATCGACAATATGAACTGTAGTAAGTACTTCACTATCGACCAATCTAATTACACGCGGGGAAACGGTTGCAAAATTATTGGTAAATCTTTTAACTCGCACGAATCTAAGAATTTCTTCTTCAATCGAGTTGTCAACTTGTGGAATGGGCTTCCCCGAAACGTTATAGACTGCATCACCGTTGATTCATTTAAACTCCGCCTAGACAAATATCTCGCATCAAACCCGCGACTGACTGCGTTTGTAAATGAATAACTTTATTTTATCCCCCCCTCAGTTACTAACCCATCTGTCCCCTACTAACTTCCTAATCCTGCCACGGACATTAGTTCCAGGGCAGTAATTCCCTTTCCAATGTTCCCTTACCCACTCTAAACCACTGTTTGGACACTTGATCCTCAGTGTTTTGGAGGACAAGCAACCTAGAAGGGTCACTAGATCTGTTGTTGCTTGATTTCCTTTGTACTCCTTTGTACTCCTTTGTACTCCTTTGTACACATATCTATCTATCTAACCATCTACTTCTGTCTTTCACTCTCACTCTCTCTCTCTCTCACACATATTTATCTATCTAACCATCTACTTCTGTCTTTCACTCTCACTGTCTCTCTCACACCCATATTTATCTATCTAACCATCTACTTCTGTCTCTCACTCTCACTCACACACTCTCTCTCTATCTCTCACATATCTATCTATCTAACCATGTATTTCTGTCTCTCACTCTCACACTCTCTCTATCTCTCACATATCTATCTATCTAACCATCTACTTCTGTCTTTCACTCTCACTCTCTCTCTCTCACACATATCTATCTATCTAACCATGTACTTCTGTCTCTCACTCTCACTCACACACTCTCTCTATCTCTCACATATCTATCTATCTATCTAACCATGTACTTCTGTGTGTCTCTCTCTCTCTTCCACTCTCACTCCCTCACTCTCTCTCTCTCACTCCACCTTCCTCTTTCTCACAGGCTTTCTTCTCCCCTCTCCCTCATGGATTACTTGCTCACATCATCCTTCCCCTTGACTGTCCCCTTCTTCCACTGTTTTTTTGTATTTTTCTTCATATATTAATTTTGTTTATATCTTTTTTTTTCTCTATAATGTATATTCATTTTGTTCTCTCTTTTTAGGCTTCCATTGTCTACAAAGAATCTTATTTCATTTTCTTTACTTTCCTCCCTAGACCTCCATCGAGCTTAAAAAACAAAACAAAACAAAAACAAAGACCCTCCTTCGAGAAAAATTTGTACAAATTTTCAACTTTTTGGTCGTTTTTGTTGTCATGTATTCATTATATTTCTAGTTTCCTTCCTAGACCTCCATCAAACTTAGAATAACATCCATTAGATCCCCCTTGTAGATTAGCTTGTACATTTTTCGGTAGAAGAACGTCCAGGCTGAAAGCCGGTTTTTCCAAAATTACAGGCTCTCTATCGTTCGCCAGGACACAAATCGACACCTAAATAGCATGAAAGGTCTTAATATTGACAAAGAATAGGGGCGAACAGTCTTAAAATTGTCACAAACTAATGGGGCAAACATCTTAAAATCTGAAAACTAATGGGGTTAAACATGAGGAAGAAGGGGGCCAACAAAAACTAGCCCATCTCCCCTTAATCATTTGAAGAATATCGCGCATTTTGAACATTTAATCTGGCTCTCATTAGGAAGGATCTGTGGCAATTATATGGCCAAAGACTATCTCGACCCTCTGACTTCCATGCACCCTTCCTAAGCTGAATAAAATCGTCTACTAATAGCTAGAAAACAGAAAAGAAATGCGTAATCGGATCTTGATAAGGACACACACACACACGTAAGAGTAATAAACCGTTTATTATTATTATTATTATTATTATTATTAAGAGACGGTATGCTTATTGGAAAAAGGGAAATTATGCCTGCCTAAGTGTACATTAGTTTCCCTAGTTTTCAGTTTTGTTATACTGTATGTGTTTGAAGGAGACCAAAGGTAGGCTGCCTGTAACGAGTGTCTCACCCAAAGTCATACGAGTGACAGAGAGACAAATTCAAGGGACGTTGGCGGCAACATTTCTGGACACACGAAGTTTTAAAGCAGCATAAGTCATAGGATTTAGGAAAGATTGATCGAGGGAGAGAGTTCCAGAGTTCACGTGTTGAGTAGAGGAAAGACTGAACAATTTGCTAATTCTTCTAATTTTTCTACCGAAAAATGTACAGAATAATAAGTAACACCCCATTCTTAACATTAATCATCAATTACAAACCCCAATGTACTTGAATAAACTAATGAAAGCATATGGTCCTCCCGGGATTCGAACTCGGGACACCACACCCAGAACATAAGCACCTAAACCATTACACCACCAACACAGTTTGTAAGGCAGAGTAGGAGTGGGCCTGTGGATGCCTCGCACTCGCCACAAGGGACGGGGTATGCACTGAGAGAGCTCTGAAGAACACTGATTGTTGTCATAGCAATAGAAGAGTGAAAGAGAAGCAACATTGCGGCGTTAAAAAAACAATTGTAGGGAATTAGTAAGAGGAAGGGAGTTAAGGGGAGATCTCCACTTGAGGGATTTTTTCTTAACCCCTTTCTCCCTCATGTTTAGCCCCATTGCTTTTGATATTATAAAACGTTTGCCCCATTAGTTTAGCGATTTTAAGAACTTTCACCCCATAGTAAGACCTTTTGTGCAATTCAGGTGTCGATTTTATCCTGGCGAGCGATAGCGAGCCTGTAAATTAAGAGGAACCGGCCTTTGGCCGGGAAATTTTTCTACCGAAAAATGTACAAATTTATCTTGAAAGGGACTCAAGGGGGTGTAATTTTAAGCTTGATGGAGGTCTAGGGAGGTCTAGGGAACAAACTAAATACCTCCCCTTAATGAGGCGATATGCTTTTGACTCTACTCTTTCGAGAAGTGTGGCATGGGTGGAACCTCCCCACACATGCTAACAATGCTAGATACATATACGCACTGTGCCCCCATACAAAGTGTGGCATGGGTGAACCTCCCACACATGCGAACAATGCTAGATACATATACGCACTGTGCCCCCATACAAAGTGTGGCATGGGTGGAACCTCCCCACACATGCGAACAATGCTAGATACATATACGCACTGTGCCCCCATACAAAGTGTGGCATGGGTGGAACCTCCCCACACATGCGAACAATGCTCGATACATATACGCACTGTGCCCCCATACAAAGTGTGGCATGGGTGGAACCTCCCCACACATGCGAACAATGCTCGATACATATACGCACTGTGCCCCCATACAAAGTGTGGCATGGGTGGAACCTCCCCACACATGCGAACAATGCTAGATACATATACGCACTGTGCCCCCATACAAAGTAAGAAGCTGGGCAGGGGTGAAGAACTCACGGAGACGGTTGAGCACACCTAATTTCTGGGAAGTTATTTTAGCAAGAGTGTTAATATGATCTTTCCAAGTAAGGGTTGATTTGTGTGTTGTTGAAGAATGATTGATAATCGTGTGGAAAATTGCGACGGTTAAATAGAAGGAGAAATTGGGTTGTAGAGGCATTGAAAGTAACAAGACTTTCTCTGCCCCAATCAGAAATAATTGATCGATCAGAAGAAACAGCTCAAAATTGCTAATTTTCAGAGATTTTGCCCATCGTTTGCAAGATCATTGCAAGACAACCAGACGTCGTACAGAGATGATTCAGGTGTCATTTGAAAGCTCTATTACCGTACTTTCACGGATATATTATTGTATTACACTCTGGTGCTTGCTTATGCATGAAAAGGAGCAGGGCATGAAGGTAATGTCGAGCAATTATGCCCGCTTGTACGGGGTTAAATATAGCTCTCTATATCCAAACTAACCTAAAGCAATCCTATTTTAAGTATTTCAAAATAGCATGTGTACACTTATACTGTCCACTCAAAACAATTGTTAGACATAATATAGAAACACTGAAATATGTACCTATGAACAATAAGCCCCCCCCCCCCCCCCCCACCCCCACCCCCCCACCCACACACACACACATATCTGGAGACACACACGCACACACACCCAGTCACACTCACGCACACACTCCAACACATACACAACACCACAGATGCCTGAAATGAAAGTGACAAAAAGTGAAGTGCTGAAATTGATGCAGGATTTGGACGTGAGGAAATCAATGGGACCAGATGGAGTGGCTGGATGGATCCTCAAAGAATGTGCGGAAGAGTTAGTGGAACCAATCTATGAAATCATCAAATCTTCACTGAATGAGGGAGACCTGCCAGTGGAATGGAAGAGAGCTAACATAGTACCAATTTACAAAGGAGGAGACAGAGAAAATCCGCTTAACTACAGACCGGTGTCCCTCACCAGCATTGTTTGCAAAATTTGTGAGAAAATTATAAGAAAAAAGTGGACACACTTCATTGAGGGACAGGGGGTGCTTAGCGAGAAACAGTTTGGATTCAGGGAAGGGAGATCTTGTCTATCTAATTTATTAAGCTTTTATAGCAGAGTTGTAGATGTTACACAGGAGAGAGAGGGATGGGTTGACTGTGTTTACCTGGACCTGAAAAAGGCCTTTGACAGGGTGCCTCACAAAAGGTTATTGTGGAAATTGCAGGTTGTTGGAGGTGTACATGGTAGGATGTTAAAATGGATGGAAAACTTTTTAATAGGAAGAGAAATGAGGACCACGATACGAGACGAATATTCACAGTGGAAGAGTGTGACGAGCGGAGTACCACAGGGATCAGTGTTGGGTCCGATAATGTTCCTACTTTATGTAAACGACATGCCAGAAAACTTGAATAGTCATACGAATATGTTTGCGGATGACGCTAAGATCATGAAGAAGGTCACCTGTATAGAAAGTTGTCAGGATCTTCAAAAGGACCTAGATGAGTTGCACAGATGGAGCCAAACCTGGAAAATTAGTTTCAATGCAGAAAAGTGTCATGTTTTGGAAGTGGGAACAAGTGAGATAAGGCCAAGCTGGGAGTACAAATTAGGAATTGAAATAATCGGCAAAACACGGCATGAGAAGGACCTTGGAGTGATAATACAAGATGATCATTGGAGGAGCATATGGAATAATAACCAATATGAGAGTGGCATTTAACTATTTGGATGAAGAAATGTTAAGAAAACTGATAATGACTATGATAAGACCAAGATTAGAATATGCAGCAGTGATATGGTCACCACATTTGAAAAAATATAAACAAATTCTGTCTACTTTTCAAGTACCACTCAATAAATTAAAGAAAGTCCAAAGGATAGCAACGAAGATGATCCCAAGATTGAAGGAGTTGACATATGAGGAAAGACTTAAGACACTACAACTGCCTACCTTGAAAGAGAGAAGGGAACGAGGCGACTTAATAACGATGTTCAAGGGAGTAAAAAGTTTGGAACGAGTAGATAGGGAAGATCTATTCGTGAGGGATAATGGAAGGACAAGAGGGCACGAGTTTAAGCTGAGGAAGGGCAGATGTCGTAAGGACAACAAAGAAATTCAGCTTCCCATATAGGAGTATAGAGACTTGGAACAACTTGGAGGAGGAGGTGGTGAGAGCGAGGAACATTAACATGTTCAAATCTAGGTTGGATAAAAGTAAATATGGAAATAGGGCAACATAAGTTATGATATGTTAGTCCAAAATACTGGGAACTGGGAATATCCATTACGATACTTGTCTAAGTAAAATGGATTGATTATAAAGTAACTAAGACAGGACAACACGAGCGCTGCTCAATTCCTGTAAACTACAAATAGGTAAAAACCAATAGGTAAATACACTGCAATGGGGACAGCGAGATCGTAAAGGTGACTCGCAGAAGATGATATGAGAACTGTCTGCCACCATTGGCCACTCAGCGAATAAGGAACCAGTATATATGGTACGGTATGTAACACTCCTTAAGGGGGGTCACCGGCTTTTTTTAATCTTTCTCTCCTTTTCTCGTTTTCTCTGGCTTGTACCCATTCGGCCCCATTCAGGCAACTGTTTTAAGACGTTTATCCCCATCCAGGTGTCGATTTCTTCCTGGCGAGCGATAGCGAGCCAGCATTGTAAAGAGAAATCCGGCTTCGCCGGAGACATTTTTCTATCGAAAAATGTACAAATTTAGCTTGCTGTCAAAACAAAAATATATATATGCTGGCTCGCTACCGCTCGCCAGGAAATATTGACACCTGGATGGAGGTAAACGTCTTAAAACAGTAGGCTGAATGGGGTCGAATGGATACAAACCAAAGAGAGGGAGAGAAAGATAAAAAAGCGAGGTGGGCCCCCTTAATAACCTCAGGTACGTTAAGGGGAGATTTTCACTCAAGGGATTTTTTCTGGAACCCCTTTTCCCTTATATTAGTTTTGGAATTTTATGACTTTCACCCCATAAGTTTGGCGATTTTAAGACCTTTCGTCCCATTTGTCAATTTTAAGACCTTTCGTACCCTTTAGGTGTCTATTTTTGCCTGGTGAGCGATAGTGAGCCTGTAATTTACGAGGGACCAGCCTTCGGCCGGTATATTTTCCAACCGATATAATTTGTAAAGCTTGATGGAGGTCTAGGGAGCAAGCTAAATATCTTCTCATAACACTGCCTTTGAAAATTGTATAAACTATTCTAATAATAAACTGTCAAAATGAGTCCTAATCTTCAAAAGGTTAATACGTACATTCATGATTGTATGTGGCTTACTTCACTTTCTATAGCTGGCAAATCTCAACTATCTCTTTGTGTATTTTTCTTCCTTTAATTCCCCTCTTTTTCTTCCTCCCAGACCATATACAGTACATCCTGAGAAAATCTATGGAGAAAGGAACAAATTCTCTCTCTCTCTCTCTCTCTCTCTCTCTCTCTCTCTCTCTCTGCAAATAAGGCAAACATAGCATTGGGCTTTATTAAACGAAAATTTACATATAAACATGAAAACGTAATAGTGCCACTGTACAAAAGTATGGTGAGGCCCCACCTTGAATATGGTGTGCAGTTCTGGTCACCTTATCTGATCAAGGACATTGTAAGACTCGAGTCAGTACAGCGTAGAGCGACGAAGATGATACCCTCATTAAGAAATAAACCATATGAAGAAAGACTTAAACGATTGAACCTGTTCTCATTAAAAAAGAGGAGGTTGAGGGGTCAGCTTATTGAGTGCTTTAAGATACTAAAAGGTGTCGACTTTGATGTAAATGCACTATTCACATTAAACAATACTAATCAAACTCGCGGAAATGGAATGAAATTAAAAACCAAAAAGGCAAACCTAGATGTCACAAAGAGTTTCTTCACCTACAGTGTGGTGACAGAGTGGAATAAACTACCAGCGAGAGTGGTGGAGAGCGACACAATAAACGCCTTCAAGGGAAGGCTTGACCTCTATCTGCAGAGGGCTGGGGTGATATGAATGGGAAAAAAAAAAAAAAAAAAAAAAAAAAAAAAAAAAAAAATATGTATATGTATGTGTGTGCACTGTACAGAATGTATATATATACTGTATATATATGTGTGTATGTATGTATGTGTATATGTATGTGTATATATATGTATATATATATATATGTATATGTATGTATGTGTATGTGTGTATGTGTATATATGCATATATGCATATTATAGTTTGTAAGGCCAGACTGCCTAGTAAGGACCTTGAGGTCTGTGTGGTCTGTGTATCTATGTAGCTCTATGTAGCTCTCTGCTTTAAGATACTAAAAGGTTTCGACAAAGTCGATGTAAATGCACTATTCACATTAAACAATACTAATCAAACTCGCGGAAATGGAATGAAATTAAAAACCAAAAAGGCAAACCTAGATGTCACAAAGAGTTTCTTCACCTACAGTGTGGCGACAGAGTGGAATAAACTACCAGCGAGAGTGGTGGAGAGCGACACAATAAACGCTTTCAAGGGAAGGCTTGACCTCTATCTACAGAGGGCTGGGGTGATATGAAAAAAAAAAAAAAAAAAAAAAAAATGTATGTGTATGTGTGTGCACTGTACAGTATGTATATATATATATACTGTATATATATGTATGTATGTGTGTATGTATGTATGTATGTGTATATGTGTGTGTGTGTGTGTATGTGTGTATATGTATGTACCGGTGTATATATATATATATATACCATATATATATATATATATATATATATATATATGTATGCATATATACATATATAGTTTGTAAGGCCAGAGTGCCTAGTAAGGACCTTGAGGTCTGTGTCGTCTGTGTATCTATGTAGCTTAT
>CM064566.1:55600287-55617336 GCA_032716605.1 Paralithodes platypus | reverse complement strand
AGGGGGTCTAGGGGATGTAATTTTAAGCTTGATGAAAAAGTAGGGAACAAACTAAATACCTCCCCTTAAGGGGCTTCGGTTTGCCAGGAGTTGTATACGGTATAAAAAAAAAAAAAAAAAAAAAAAAAAAAAAAAAAAAACATAAAAAAAGGCAATCGGGACAGAGGGAAGGAATGAAGAGAGAAAAGCAAGGGCAGAAGGAAAGAAAAACACGAAAAAAGTGGGAAGATGAAAAGAAAAGTAAGAATTCAAATAAAGGAAGAATTGAAAGAAGCGAGCAAATTACCGCGCAATTAAAGGAAGGGAAACCGAACATGATAAACAAGACCGAAGGAGGGAACATAACGAATGAAAGAAGTAAGGAATCAGGAAAGCAGAACATGATACACAAAACAAAAGTTGTAAAATAACGAATGAAAGAAGTAAATGATAAACAAAACCAAAGGAGTGAAATAACGAATGGAAGAAGTAAGGAAGGAGGAGGTAGAGAAACAAGCGATAAATCAGCCAAGGGAGGAGAGAAGAAGAAGAAGCAATGAACAAGAAGAAACTAAACAAATGATGACGAAGGGGTGAGAGAGAAACAGGGTGATAATAGATGGGAAGAGGCGAGGAAAGTGGAGAAGAAAGGAGGAGGAAAGCGGTGGAGTATGTTAACACTATCTGGTGCAGCGTCTTGGGGGTTATTATGGTATTTTGTGTAATTGTTGTGTATATAATTATTTTAGCCATTTTCGAACAATGTGTTTTTAGTTTACCCCCAAGACACGCCTCTCCAGACCCCCTTCAAACTAAAAAACGTCCCCCAGACCCCCTTCAAACTAAAAAACGTCCCCCAGACCCCCTTCAAACTAAAAAACCTCCCCCAGACCCCCTTAAAACTAAAAAACGTCCCCCAGACCCCCTTCAAGCTAAATAGGTACATTTTTCGGTAGAAAAATGGCCCGGCCAAAGGCCGGTTTCTCCAAAATTGCAGGCTCGCTATCGCTCGCCCAGGAAAAATCGACACCTTGTTGGGTTGAAGTATCTTATAATCGCCAAACTAATGAGGTGAAACGTCTTAAAATCTCCAAGCTAATGGAGTAAAACAGGGAGGATCGAAATTGGGCCGCCCTGCACCTAATAGGGTTAAAGAGGACAGTGGATATGTGTTGGGTATATTTAAGTATGTCTTCATAAATGTCTTAGTTCCCTCGCTAGACCTTCCTCAAGCTTAAGGGGGTAACCCGTTTGTTTTTATTTGTCTCCTTTTATCTCTTTCTCTGGCTTGTATCCATTCGGCCCGTTTAAGCCAACTATTTTAAGACGTTTATCCCCATCTAGATGTCTATTTCTTCCTGGCGAGC
Source organism: Paralithodes platypus (assembly GCA_032716605.1). NCBI lineage: Eukaryota > Metazoa > Arthropoda > Malacostraca > Decapoda > Lithodidae > Paralithodes > Paralithodes platypus. Next base: position 55,615,990 of record CM064566.1, on the reverse strand, counting down.
GATAGCGAGCCAGCATTATATAATGAAATCCGGCTTCACCGGAGACATATTTCTATCGAAAAATGTAAAAATTTAGCCTGCTGTCAAAACCATGTAAAAAATAAGCTGGCTCGCTACCTCTCACCAGTACAAAATTGACACCTGGATGGGGATAAACGTCTTAAAACAGTAGGCTGAATGGGGCCGAATGGATACAAGCCAGAGAAAGAGAGAACAGGAGAGCAAAAAAGCAGGTCACTCCCCTTACAAAACACGCCCTATACCCCATTCGAGGTAAATATGATGTTACAGGCTCGCTGCCTCTCGCCAGGAATAAATCGACACCTAAATGGCACGAAGGGTCCTGATATTGATATAGCAATGGGGCGAAAGGTATTAAAATCGACAAACTAATGGACCGAAAGGGAAGAGAGGAAAGCGGAAGATTATGACGCGTTTTTGACAGGATGTTCTGGTTATCATTAGACGATACGAGGAGCGTCTTAGAGAGTTAAATCTATTTCCTTTAACCCAGCGTAGATTAATAGGCGACTTAATTCAAGTGTTCAAAATAATCAAAGGCATCGACAATATGAACAGTAGTATATAAGTACTTCACTATCGACCAATCTAATTACACGCGGGGAAACGGGTGCAAAATTATTGGTAAATCTTTTAAATCACACGAATCTAAGAATTTCTTCTTCAATCGAGTTGTCAACTTGTGGAATGGGCTTCCCTGAGACGTTATAGACTGCAGCACCGTTGACTCTTTTAAACTTCGCCTAGACACTATCTTGCCTCAAACCTGCGACTGACTTGCGTTTGTAAGTAAATAACTATTTTATTCCTCCCTCAGATTCATCAAGGATTATTGAGTATACATATATTACTAAGAAGTATACATATATTACTAAGAAGTATACATATATTACTAAGAAGTATACATATATTACTAAGAAGTATACATATATTACTAAGAAGTATACATATATTACTAAGAAGTATACATATATTACTAAGAAGTATACATATATTACTAAGAAGTATACATATATTACTAAGAAGTATACATATTACTAAGAAGTATACATATATTACTAAGAAGTATACATATATTACTAAGAAGTATACATATATTACTAAGAAGTATACATATATTACTAAGAAGTATACATATATTACTAAGAAGTATACATATATTACTAAGAAGTATACATATATTACTAAGAAGTATACATATATTACTAAGAAGTATACATATATTACTAAGAAGTATACATATATTACGAAGAAGTATACATATATTACTAAGAAGTATACATATATTACGAAGAAGTATACATATATTACTAAGACGTTACTCTTGTTTTCCCCCGGATATATGAAAGATCACTTATACTGTTATGTTATTAACCCATCTGTCCCCTACTAACATCCTAATCCTGCCACAGACACTAGCTCCAGGGCAGTAGTTCCCATTCCAATTTTCCCTTACCCACTCTAAACCACTGTTTGGACATTTGATCCTCAGTGTTTTGGAGGACAAGCAGCCTAGAGGGGTCACTAGACCTATTGTAGCTTGATTTCCTTTGTACTGCTTTGTACTTTGTACACTTCACCATCACAATCCCCTTTATCCACCATTCTAGTCCTACTTATCCACCATCCTATAGCCACTGTCACACGAGCGCTTTTTCCGTCAATTTTCCATGAGCAAGTTTTTTCTCGTATTATTTCGGGACTTTTTCGCACTGGTACGGTAACTAGACTGAAGGTAGAGTATGTTAGGCGGCTGAATTCTGATAAAGTGTAATTTTTTAAGCTTCCAGACCATAATTGCCCGTAAAAATTGCTCGAAAAAGGGCTCGTGTGACTCCGGCTTAACTTACCTTATTTCTCCACCCTTCCATTAGCCCTCCACCACTTCATCATAATCCCATTTCTCCACCACCAAACTAGCCCTCCACCACTTCTCCACCATCTTAGCCCCATTTTTCCACCATCTCATTAGTTCACCATTTCTCCACCATCCCAACCCCATTTCTCCACCACCCAAATTGCCCTCCACCACTTCTGCACCATCCTATACGCTCCTTCCATCAAAGCTCTCTCCCTCTCTCTCTACTCTCACTCTTCACGCTCCACTCGCCCTCTCAAGCCACCAGCAACTATTTGAAAAGAGCAGGACTCGTGTTGCTTAGCGTAGGGCTGGGGAGAAAGTATTGAGGGATAAGCCTTTACAACGGCACCTCGTATCTACATTCTACTTTTCCTATCTTTCTGAAGAGTGTAGAGAGGAGAGAAGGGGTGTTGGAGAGAGAGGAAGCTGTTGGAGTGGCTTTGTTTAGGGCTGGGGAGAAAGTGGGTAAAGTAGAGGGAAATTCAAGGAACCCGGGAGGAAAGGAGGGCGAGAGGACAGAGTGTACCGGAAGGATAGCAAGGAAACTGGCTCTGTGTCGGTGGTGTAATGGTTTCGATGCTTATATTCCGGGTGTGGTGTCCCGAGTTCGAATCCCGGGAGGACCATATGTTTTCATTATTGTATTAAAGTACATTGGGGTTTGTAATGTAGGATTCATATTAAGGGGAGATATCCACTGGAGGGATTTTTTTCTTGACTCCTTTCTCCCTCATGTTTAGCCCCATTGCTTTCCTAATGTTAACACGTTCGTCCCATTATTTTGACGATTTTAAGAACCGTCGCCCCATTTCTGTCAATTTTAAGACCATTCGTGCCATTTAGATGTCGATTTTATCCTGGCGAGCGATAGCGAGCCTGTAATTTAAGGGGCACCGGCCTTTGGCCGGGAAATTTTTCTACTGAAAAATGTACAAATTTATCTTGAAAGGGGGTCAAGGGAGAGTAATTTTAAGCTTGATGGAAGTCTAGGGAATCAACTAAAAACCTCCCCTTAAGAACGGGGTTTCCTAAATCTCAATGTTGAAATAGCTTTGAAACGTTGACAACATGAATATACACCCCACAGGGGTGGGGGGGGGAGGGGACGTTTTATTGACAACGTTTCGCAGAGAGCTTCTTCAGGTCACTAACGTTAGTGACCTGAAAAAGCTAACTGCGGAGGGCAAACAAGGAAATTGGCTCTCAATGTTGAAATCACTTTGAAAAGCTATATCATTGGGTTTTGAGGAATATCTATAATTTGGTGTTGGGATTGAGGAATCTCTATAAAGCCGGTATCACACGAGCGTTTTTTCCCTCAACATTTATCCTCAACACTAGTCTGGCAGTTTAAGAGGTCAACATTTAATACATTTCGGTCACCTAAATTCATCCACCATCAGTCTAGTGTCCGACCCCAGTGCAAAATATTCCAGAAATGTTGCCTGAAAAATGTTGACCACCGAATGTTGACTATAAAAGCTCTCGTGTGATACTGGCTTTACTGGGTGCTAAGATTGAAGAATATCTATAAGAATGAGGAATATTTATAATTGAGTGCTATGATTGAAGAATATCTATAATAATTGAGTGTTGAGATTTAGGAATATATATACTGTAATTAGGTTTTAAGATTGAGGAATGTGTATAACTGGGTGCTGAGATTGAGAGAGAGAGAGAGTGTGAGTGTGTGTGTGTGTGTATGTGTATGTGTGTGAGAGAGAGAGAGAGTGCGAGTGAGAGAGAAAAGTGATAGGGGCGACACAGCACTCTTAGACGGGTCAATATAACGCCAAAGTACCCATACCCAAAAAAAATTGCAAAAGTTTATTTCTTTGTGGTTTTATGTTAGGTTGGGTCCAGTCTACAACATACTAAAAGTTGGACAAAATTGGGGTATTGGAAAGTGTTAAATTTCGAAGATGACTTTTGTCGGTGTTTAAGTAATTTTCCGTACATTGTAAACACTACAGAAAGCAATAACTCAGTCAATTGTTTATGATAGATCAATGAAAGTTGCATTTCCACATAGGTTTTCTGGGTCAATCTTTCACATAAAAGGGTTTTTAGTGATGTTGAATCACCCCTTATGGCATATCTAGGGGTACCCTTACCCCATACTTTTGTTACGCGCCCACCTTGCACTAACGTAAAATGAGCATGCATGTTCTATCAGTTTAGGTTTTAGTAGGCCTACCAATCCTCAATATGATTTTGTCATTTAGATAACATAAAACCTAACCACCAATCATTATCTTTTCAGAATATGAGTGCAGCCAGCAAAGAAACCTGTCCTATATGCGAACGAGATTTGGACTGTGAGGAGACCGTGGTCGTTCAAGAAAAAGGAGCTGAAGGTATCAACCGTGCAAGCATCGAAAGAGGTGTCAAATTCAGGGTTGAAGCTGGAACTAGTGTTCACAAAACATGTCGGGTTAACCACATAAACAAAAAGGACATTGCTACTGCCTCCAACAAAGATTCTGCTCGGCCAGTAAAAAGGAGCGCTCGTGTTTCTCTGGGACCATATGACAGTAGAACGCAATGCCTTTTCTGCGGAACTGATGCTACGAAAATAGACCCTAAACGAAAAAGTGAGGAAAGGATTTTCTATGTGAAGACCGACACATTTGTTCAAACTATATTGGTTCATTGCAAATCAAGAGGGGATGAGTGGGCCATTGCGGTGGTGATCTTCATGCGGCAGACTGTGTTTACCACCAGTCATGTAACGTCAACTTCCGTACAATGCGGGGCATTCCAAGACAGTTCACGTCAGTTGAATCCGCCAAACGACGAAAAAGTGGAAGGCCAAAGGACAGTGATCAGGATGAGGCATTCGAAAGGGTTTGTGTATTCCTGGAGGAAAACGATATCGGAACTTGTCGCTAAAATGGGAGAATATTTGCGAGATAGTAAATCCATGGCGTACGGAAATCAGTACCTCAAGGAAAAGCTGATAAGTCGATATGGAAACTCTATATTCGTGACAGAAGGTCGTAGTGCTGTCAAAAACATTGTGACCTTTAGGGAAAAAACCTGTAACATTCTTAGTGAATACTACAACTCACCTCGAGAAAACGACGAGGAAGCACAGAAACGAGCAATTCTCGAAACCGCAGCAAAACTCATAAAAAGTGACATCAAGACGACAGTTGCACCAGTGGGGGATAAGTATCCAACTCCGGCCGAACTGAAACTTACGCCAGCATTAGACTTTATCCCTGCAAGTTTGCGATTCTTGCTGCAGCATCTGTTTGTTGGGAAGGATACATCAAGTAAGGTCGCTGGCATCGGACAAGCTGTTGTTCAAGCAGTGCGTCCAAGAGCTGTAATTGCGCCTTTACAGCTTGGTCTCGCAGTGCAAATGCACCACTTATATAGGTCACAATTCTTAATTGATAGGCTTTCAACCATGGGGTTTGCTTCATCATACCCAGAGGTCCAAAGGTTTGAAGTGAACGCAGCATGTTCACTTGTCCAGATGTGTTGGGCACTGACATGGACATTCTTGATCGGTCCCTGTTCTCTTCTTCACCGCTTGAAATGGACGGAGGGGAGCACCTACAGTTTGATTGCAGATAATTACGCCTCATTCACTGCCAAACACTATGGTAGAGCGACTGTCGTGTTTGATGGTTATGAGGTTGGACCAAGTATATAGGACTGTACTCATCAGCGGCGAAGTCGAAAGCTGAATGCAAACAAGGTTAACATTACCGAGGTGACAAAATTTGTTGGGAAAAAGGAGGACTTCTTGTTGAATAAGGCAAACAAGCAGGCACTAATCCAGCTGATCATGGAACGAATGCGACAGAAAGGCTGTGACGTTATTCAAGCAGAAGGAGATGCCGACGTTGAGATCGCAAAGGCAGCCATCAGTGTGTCTGCTTCCAAACCAACCACCCTTATTGGAGAAGACACAGATCTTCTAGTCCTCTTGCTCTACCATGCAGAGGTTTCTAAATGTAATGCACTCAATTTCCACTCAGACAAGGTCAAATTATACGTCTATAATATCAAGGTCTTCAAACAGGTGCTTGGTGAAGCAGTTTGCAATGATTTACTGTTTCTGCATGCCTTTACTGGGTGCAACTCGGTGTCCAGGGTATTCGGGATTGGAAAGAAGTTGGGGTTCCAACAAATCATCAAGAAAGAAAAGGCAATGAAAGACTGTTCAAAAGCATTCTCTCTATCAAAGCAAAGTCAGGATGTTGTGGAAACCAACGGTTGTAAGGCAATGGTAGCATTGTTCAATGCAGATCAGAAGGACTCACTGGCATCTATCAGATACAATATGCTCTGCAAGAAAGTTGCTAGAGCTAAAGTGTTCGTCATGCCTGAACGACTCCCACCAACCACTTCGGCTTATAAATTTAATTCCCTTCGGACTTACTGCCAGGTTATGGAGTGGATGGGATGTAGTGATGACATGGACCCATCTGAGTGGGGATGGAGGGTAGAAGGAGACAAACTTGTTCCGGTGATGACAGACAGAAGCCCTGCTCCAGATGCACTGATTCAGATGATTCACTGCAACTGTTCGGAAGGATGCAATACCCTAAGGTGTACCTGCAGAAAACATGGACTAGAGTGTACCAGTGCATGCGGACATTGCCAAGATGGCAACTGTGACAATATGACAAATGATCCAGTGATACATGATGATGATGATGATGATGGTGATGATGTGTGAACACTTTTGAATGAAGCATTATGACGTATATGCCCGTTTGTGAATCGGGGTGGGTGCAACTGAGGGCTTGGGGGTAGGTAGGGTATAAGGGGCGATTCAACATCACTGGTAACCCTTTCATATGAAAGACTCACCCTGAAAACCTGGGTATAAATGCAAGTTTTATTGATTTATCATTAAAACAGACTGAGTTACAGAGCCACATATAAATAGAAAATTACTTAAAAATCGACAAGTCATCTTCGAAAGTAGACACTTTCCAATACTCCAAATTTGTCCAACTTTTAGTATGTTGTAGACTAGACCCAACCTAACATAAAACCACCAAAAAACAAAATTTTGCAATTTTTTGGGGGTCAATCGTGCATTGACCCGTCTATCTGGGATGGTGGAGAAGGGATATATATATATATATATATATATATATATAGTACAAATATGTAAATATAAAATCATAGTCTAAGAATACGAAGTAGGAAGAAATAATCTGGTAAACCAGAATGTCAAATACTGCAGCCCCTGGTAAAAAAAATCCCTACTAAGACTACCCAATATTCGCCTTTGTGGCTTATCTCCATCTTCTTGCTCCCTCCCCATCCTCCCCTCCCTCCTTCCCCCCCCCTCCTCCTCCTCCTCCTCTTCCTATCCTGTTCCTACTCCCCCATCCCTCCTTTTCCTCACCCCCCCTCCACCCCTCCTTTTCCTCCCCCCCTCCACCCCTCTTTCCTCCCCCCCCCTCCACCCCTCCCTTTCCTCCCCCCCCCCCTCCACCCTCCTTTTCCTCCCCCCCTCCACCCCTCCTTTTCCTCCCCCCCCCCTCCACCCCTCCTTTTCCTCCCCCCCCTCCACCCCTCCTTTTCCTCCCCCCCCTCCACCCCTCCTTTTCCTCGCTCCCCCCTCCACCCCTCCTTTTCCTCCCCCTCCCCTCCCCTCCCTCCCTCCTTTTCCTCCCCCTCCCCTCCCCTCCCTCCCTCCTCCCCCTCCCTCTTTTCTCTCAATCATAGCGAGCGAGTGGCGGAAAATCGCTTAAGGTCCCGAATTACAGTTACGGCTGAAGTAGACTGATATGGGATCTCTCGGTGGGTGCTGGGGGGGGGGGTAGGAGAAGGGGGGGGGAGAGGAGGGGAGGAGGAGAGGGAAGGGGAGGAGTTGATGGAGGAAAAGGGGGAGAAGGAGGAAAGGAGAGGAGTTGGAGGAAAAGGAGGGCAGGGGGAGAAGTAGGGAAGGTGAGGGGGAGGTGGAGGAGAAGTAGGGAAGGTGAGGGAGAGGAGGAGGAGAAGTAGGGAAGGTGAGGGGGAGGAGGAGGAGAAGTAGGGAAGGTGAGGGGGAGGAGGAGGAGAAGTAGGGAAGGTGAGGGGGAGGTGGAGGAGAAGTAGGGAAGGGGAGTAGGAGATGAAGGAGAAGTAGGAACAAGTAAGAGAGAAAGGCTGGCAAGAGAGGAGAAGTGGTGGGAGAAAAATAAAGGAAAAGTAACAGGAAGGAGAGAAAATGGAGTATGGAATAACTAGAGGAAAGGGGTGCTAATTAACCCTTTCACGCTTATGACGCAATTTTGAGCCTATTGGGGATACTTTAAGCCTTTGTTACCAACAGGGGTATTTAGAAACCTTTAGTTTAGTTACTTCAACCTCTGCAGTTGTCTTTGAGTTAGCTGTGGGCAGAAAACTAATTTTGGAGAGGTAATTATAAGAGTGAGAGAACTCTACTTCTTATTGCTAATCTGGCAACCTCTGCGTCATAAATGCGTGAAAGGGTTAAGATAAAGGGAGACAGGAGATGAACATGAGTATGGCAAAAGTAGGGGGAAGGGTTCTGGGGGGAAACGGAAAGAGAAGGAGGAGTGGGAACCAATAGGAAAATGTAAGGGAAAAGGAGAGGAAAAGAAGTAAGGTCAAACTAGAGACAGAGAGAGAGAGAGACACACAGAGACAGAGAGAGAGAGACACACAGAGACAGAGAGAGAGACAGACAGACAGACAGACAGACAGAGAGAGAGAGACAGAGACACAGAGAGAGAGACACAGAGAGAGAGACACAGAGAGAGAGACACAGAGAGAGAGACACTACTAGAGACAGAAAGGAAAAATGAAGAAATGTGTCCCTTTGACGACTGGAATATATTTCATGGTTTCACTTTATCTTTTTCTTCTGGTTCTCACCGGTTTTTGTTTTAGCTTTCTCTCCTTTATTCTCTTTCCCTGGCTTTTATCCATTCGGCCCCATTCAGCCAACTGTTTATGACGTCTATCCACATCCAAGTGACGATTTCTTCCTGGCGAGCGATAGCGAGCCAGCATTGTAGGGAGAAATCCGGCTTCGCCGGAGACATTTTTCTATCGAAAAATGTACAAATTTACCTTGCTGTCTAAACAGGAAAATATTGACACCTGGATGGGGGTAAACGTCTTAAAACAGTAGGCTGAATGGGGCCGAATGAATGCAAGCCAAAGAAAGAGGGAGAGAAAGAGAAAACAAAAGCGAGGTGGGCTCCCTTAACGTATAACCAAGGTTTTTCTCTCCTCATGTAATTCTAATTCAGATCACCTCGTTTGGACCGTAAGTCTTGTGGGGATTATCCTTGTTTGTGTCGCGGTTACGTTTTGTTTGTACTTGTTGGTATGGTTTTAGTAAGTCTGATGCATTGTTTCATTGTAATTATAATCTATGCCTTTATAGATAGTTTAATATAATATACTGTATATATACAGTATATAAATACAGGTATATATATATACTGTATATATATATATATATATATATATATATATATATATATATATATATATATATAAAATATATATATACTGTATATACAATACTCGCAATTCATTCTAACTTATTTTACTTTCATGCATATGATCACGACGAAGAACTGAACTTATCTGGGCAACTGTACCTCTGTCTCCATGTAAGTATGGTGTGTATTTTGTATTGTGTGTGTTTACACATACATACAATAATTAAAGTATTAGTATGTTCTCTCTACCAACCAACTCTACTCCTAAAATCGATTAATGAAATTAACAGACACATGTGGCAGTCCGGGGATTCGAACCCAGGATGCTCACGCCGAAAATCAACACACTATGCACTGCACCACGAAGACAGTTAAAGAATACTGCACAAGCCTACGATATATTTAAGAAATATTAGTAATGGTACCGACTATAATATAAATTATGCTAATAATATCATAGTCGATTATTGTTATCATATCTAATATTATTATGAATGTTTAGTATTTATTGTCTATTGTACAGTCAGATGCCATAGTTTCTAGCCCATTCATAAGAATTCGTGGACCCCCTACATTTGTCTTTATGCAATTATAGCTGTCTGGAGTGAATGTTGCATGGAAGTTGCTTGTTAATAAATAATATATAAAGTTTTGTTATTGATGTAGAGAAAATTATATAAATAAATTCGTTTCTAGAGATATATTTCCATAATGAGAAATAGGTGACGTCCACGAATTTGTATGAGTGGGCTAACTAGAGACTATGGTTTCCGAGTGTACTTCTGCAAGGTTAAAGCTAATGTATTTACTTGTAGAAATGGTACATATTCTACCTTAACCCTTTCAAGCTCCAATACGCGTGTCTCTTCTGTTTTCTGGCTACTATTAGACGATGTTATTCAGATTAGTAACGTTATACGGAAGTCAAAGGGTTGATTGAGATAACATTTACCATTTTAATACCCACAGAGCCTTCCTAAGCTGCATTCAATCGTCTAATGATAGCCAAAATAAGCTGCTAAAACGCGTCAGGGCATCAAGGGGTTAAGTAGTGTGCATGTTAATCCTTACAGAAAACATAGATTACATGGTTGGAATGCAAATTTACTCCATCACACAGACTTTATTTTGTATTCGTCAGTACACAAATCGAAGCAAATGAGGAAAGATAAGGGGGAGGTAGAGTAGGGAAATATCCAACGGCCATACCCAGGCCCAGATTAACACCTTGAGATGGTTCGGCCATGTGGAACGTGTGGGAAGCGAGAGAATGACTAAAGCGCGGTTCCTATTTCTCAGTGTTTGCTTCCGTCCCGCCACGCGTGTGTCGACAATAACGTCACTCTGACGTTTCTGCTCTACCCAATCAATCAATCAAAAATAGCAGTGAAAGGGGGTTAGAGGGAAGTGGGGATAGAGTAGAATAGCTGGATGAAAACAATTTTAGTGGGAGAAAAAGGTGTCCAGTCTTGACTGGACCTGCCCGAGGGTTTTACTGATTGAGCTGCTAAAGAGACCGGTCCTGGCAAGGTCGACAGGGGCGCGTTGGGGGAGGCTCCTTGCTGGCATGGGTATCACCTGCCATATCCGACATTGTCTGTTCCGGGGGGGGGGGGGGGGGGGGGTTGTGAGCCTCATGGTTTTCGTCCTGTGATCTCTACCCTTCCTAGACCACACAAGGAGTTGAGATTTAACGTCCGTGCGGAAGACGAAATACAGTATTGCCACACTCGTTCTTAACTCGCCCAGTTGAGCTACTTTCATTATAGAGGGCAAGTGATTCATGTTATTGTCACTGTTTGACACAAATTAAGGTATAATTTGCACACAAAAAAAAAGGTAAGAGATGGACACTTACTATAGTTAGGTATAACATTGGAAACAGCGAAGAAACCCAAGTTAAACTGACAAAAATTACCATCAAAAATGCTTTGAATTATAAGCAAAAATTTGTTGACATAATGAAAGAAACTTGTACCCTGTTTATAATCAGTCGTTCTGGCATATTGCACTGGTATCAATTTACGTAGTACATACAACTCTTGGCTTCACAACATGATAGTAACAAGCTATTCTAAAAACAGTGGGCTAATATTTCGCCGTGACCTGGGCTATAATCGCCACGGCAGGGTTAATATACCTTGGCAATACTGCAAAGTCGCCCAAAAGCGTAGCCTCGTCGGAGACGGCTGGAATGCGAATGCTTTCTTTAATTTACATTATAAATATGCACTATGCGTACATCCTGTGAGTATCTACATCAGTTATAAGATGTGTTCTATTGATTTGTGACAACAGGAGCCAATGCATAATTTCATCGGTACCATATAAATACATTTCGTCTTCCTTCCAAAGTTAAATCCAATGTATCTTTTGCGGAGGCAGCACCACGGTCGGAAGCAAGCCTGACGGAACTCAAGAATCCTCGGTTCACACCAGGGTCCAGAGAATATATTCTCTGGACCCTGGTTCACACCTAACGGACCCAAGGTTTGCCCGAGGTGGTAAAGGAGTGACGTCGTCGGTCAAGTGACATTGGCTTGGACGGACGTTCAGACTGATAAATGGGGACCGTGCTCTAAGTGTGTACGCTTTAAGAGTGTATGTATATATATATATATATATATATATATATATATATATAAGAGAGCGAGATCTCTGACATACACTTATATGCATTTAGTTCCAGACCATTCCAGGAATCGCCTACATCTCTCACTATGACCACTTTAGCTGGAGAGAGAGAGAGAGAGAGAGAGGGAATGAGGGAGAGGGAATGAGAGAGAGAGAGAATGAGAGAGAGAGGGAATGAGAGAGAGAGAATGAGAGAGAGAGAGAGAGAGAGAGAGAGAGAGAATGAGAGAGAGAGAGAGAGAGAATGAGAGAGAGAGAGAAAGAGAGAGAGAGGGGGGGAGGACAAATGTGCACTATTAGAGTTCACTTTGTATAATAGCAAGTATTGTATATTTTAATCCATCCACTGAAGTTTAGGATATTCAGAACGGAAGAATGATACTTACATGACGGAAAAAATACCATTGTAAAGACCCAACACTTCCAACTTTTTCTCGACTCCACCAGAAAGAGTCGAAAGTTTGGCAATTTTAAGAACTTTCTCCCCATTTCTGTCAATGTTAAGACCTTTCGTGCCATTTAGGTGTCTATTTTTTCCTGGCGAGCAATAGCGAGCCTTTAATTTAAGAGGGACCGGCCTTTGGTCGGAAAATGTTTGTACCGAAAAATTTACAAATTTATCATGAAAGGGGGTCTAGGGGGTGTAATTTTAAGCCTGATGGAGGTCTAGGGAAGAAACTAAATACCTCCCCTTAACCCCTTCTGTACCGGAGACATGTTTTAACTGTATTCTGGCTACTATTAAGCGACTTTATTGAGTTTAAAAGGGGCCTCCAGCAATTAACAGGCTTCGAACTATCTCACTTCACCGTTTTTACTACCACAGATCCTTCTTAAACTGCACAAAATCGTCTAAATATAGCTAGAATAAGATGAAAAAGACGTCACCGGTACCAAAGGGGGTTTAGACTTACCCACAGACTACGAGCAAACCAGCGAATCCCGGCTTCTGACATCTTCCCCCCCCCTCCCCCCCCCCCCCCCTCCCCCCAACGTTGACATTAATTATCTGTGACCGCCCCCCAGAGAGCCGCCTCCGCCCCCCCCCCCCCCCCCCGGAGCCGCTTCCCTTGCATATCATCTGGTCACACCCCCCCCCCCCCCCCAGAGGTTGGGTTGGTTGGTTGCTTTGCTTGCTTCATGAGGGCTGCTCCGGTATTCTCAGATTTATTCCATTAAGGGGAGATCTCCACTCGAGGTATTTTTTTCTTGACCCCTTTCTCCCTCACGTTTAGCCCCATTGCTTTTGATAGTATAAAACGTTTGCCCCATTAGTTTAGCGATTTTAAGAACTTCCACCCTATATTAAGACCTTTCGTGCCATTCAGGTGTCAATGTTATCCTGGCGAGCGATAGCGAGCCTGTAATCTAAGAGGAATCGGCCTTCGGCCGGGAAATTTTTCTACCGAAAAATGTACAAATTTATCTTGAAAGGGACACAAGGGGTGTTTAATTTTAAGCTTCATGGAGGTCTAGGGAACAAACTAAAAACCTCCCCTTAAATCGTTGTTTTGTTATACTTTTTCGTTGCAGTTGTTGCTTTTATGCTCCAGGCTGCTACTGTGACTATTTCATGATGGGCTGGCTGGCTTCCTGCTCTTGTTTTATCGTATTGTTGTTGGCCAGTTCAACATACATTTGGTGGTGTAATGGTTTACATGTTTGTGTTCTGGGTGTGGTGTCCCGAGTTCGAATCCTGGGAAGACCATATGCTTTCATTAGTTTATTCAAGTATATTAATTGGGGTTTGTAATGGATGATTAATGTTAAGAACTGGGTGTTCCTTAATTTGATTGTGCTATACATAAATGATTTTATCTAGCTTAGGACAAACTAGTAGGGGTTACAAGGTTAATTATACATGCCTCAATATGGACACGTAATGGCACGAAAAGTCTTAAAATCACCAAACTACTGGAGCGCACGTCTTTAAATCTCACAAATAATGGGGCTAAGCATGAAGAAAAAGGGTGTCCAGAAAATTCAAACCTCCAATTAATTAAGGGGACAGTGGATATTATTAGTGGATCTATTTACTTATTTATTAATTGATATTTGAGTTTCCTTCCAGACCTCCATCAAACTTAAAAAAAAAAAAACATCCATTAGATCCCCCTTCGAGATTAATTTGTACATCCTTTCGGTAGACAAATGTCACGGCCTCCACAATTTCAGACATGCTAAAGCTCGTCAGGAACACTATCGACACCTAGAGGGCACGAAAGGTCTCAATATTGACAGAAATCGGGCAAAAGGTCTAAAAATCGATAAACTAATGGGGCAAACGTCTTAAAATGTCAACACTAATGGGTCTAAACATGATGAAATACACCGGCGCTAACCCCGAATCACCTGTAACGTTCATGAGGATTAGGCCAATGGTGTTGGAATGGGGAATATATGACCTCATTCTCAAACCTTGGAGATTACGCTATAACTCTCCGACAACCTCATTTTCTCCCTCCTTCCTTGCTCTCTCTCTCTCTCTCTCGCTCTCTCGCTCTCTCTCTCTCTCTCTCTCTCTCGTAAGGGTAATTAAGTTGTCCATAATAGTCTAGCTATTGGAAGGCATACTGGTGATAATAAACAAATCTGATACGAAGATGGAAAAGTAAATCCCCATCAATATAACAATGATACTACACACCTTTTTTCAAATCCGAACTATACCCTTGATTTCTTAAAGTGTACGAGTGTGCACTCTAATAATATATATATATATATATATATATATATATATATATATATATATATATATATATATATATATTGTTTCTCTCTCTCTCTCTCTCTCTCTCTCTCTCTGTGAAGGAGACAAATAGGCTGAGCTGCCTGTAACGAGTGTCTCACCCAAAGCCAAATGAGTGACAAAGGGCCAAATTAAAGGAACGTTGGAGTCAAAATGCCTGGACACACGAACTAAAAAATCAGTCTAAGTCATAGGACAAAGGAAATATTGATTGAAGGAGAATTCTAGAGTTTGCTTGTTGAGTAGAAGAAAGTCTGAGAAAATGTGTTAATTCTTGGGTTGGAAAGCTGGACAAAATATGGGTGGAAATGTGTTGAAAGCTGGGTGTCACCCACTCGGGAGGGAGTATGCACTGAGAGAGCTCTGAAGAACACTGATTGATGTAATAGCGATAGAATACAGAGAAATACATCATTGCGGCGTGTAGAAAGAAATTGTAGGCAGATATAGGTGGTGCTATGATAAGATGCTATGCTCTGTGCCAGACTCTATCAACAGATTTTGAAAGGTCTAGCGCCATAATGTTTCCTCGAAGTCTGGAGAATGACCAAGAGTTAGTAAGGTAGGAAAGATCAGCCATACTGGCGATCTGAAACAAGGTTATTGGAAGTCAGATGTCTAAGAAATTTGGAATCAAGAAATTATACGAAATCTTTAGAAATACAAGATGAGCGGGCAATTGTACGATAGTTGGAGGGGTGAGAGCGGTTACCCTACTACAAAGAGTACCCCACTACAAAGAGTACCCCACTACAAAGAGTACCCCACTACAAAGAGTACCCCACTACAAAGAGTACCCCACTACAAAGATTACCCCACTACAAAGAGTACCCCACAACAAAGAGTACCCCACATTGAATAGTACCCCACATTGAATAGTACTCCACTACAAAGATTACCCCACTACAAAGAGTACCCCACTACAAAGAGTACCCCACTACAAAGAGTACCCCACAACAAAGAGTACCCCACAACAAAGAGTACCCCACAACAAAGAGTACCCCA
>CM064566.1:55517787-55592787 GCA_032716605.1 Paralithodes platypus | reverse complement strand
GTCATTCTACGTTGTACTCTCTCCAATGAATCTATGTCCATTCTGTAATAAGGACACCAAAATTGAACAGCATAATCCATATGGGGTCTCACTAATGACAAGTAAAGTTTTAAGATAACATCAGCAGTTCTGTTACTCACACTCCTAGAGATGAACCCGAGAATCCTGTTTGCCTTGTTTCGAACGCTTATACACTGTTTTCTAGGCTTCAAATCATTGCTAACAAACACACCTAGAACTTTCTCACAATTCAAGTTTTCTAATTCCATATTAGCTAGTTTATATTTAACATTTGTATGCATCTTCCCTATCTTTAATACCTTGCATTTGTCAATGTTAAACTTCATCTGCCAATTTACTGACCATTCGTGTAAGGTATCTAGATCCCTTTGGAGGCACTCTATATCTCTATCTGAATCAATTGTTCTCCCCATTTTGGTATCGTCTGCAAATTTACTTATCCTACTAGTTATACCTAAATCAAGGTCATTTATGCATATAACAAACAACAGAGGACCTAATACAGATCCCTGGGGGACACCACTTTTGACTGCTCCCCATTCTGACTTCGTACCATTTATGCTGACTCTCTGCTTCCTACCAATTAGCCATGACCTAATCCATCCCAACAACGCCCCACCTATTCCATGCGCCTCAACCTTTCTCATCAATCTCTCATGGGGGACTCTGTCGAAAGCTTTACTGAAATCTAAATATATTATATCATATGACTTGTCATTATCTACTGCTTCATATACCTCTGAGAAAAAACTAAGCAAATTAGTAAGGCAAGAACGTCCCTGAGTGAATCCATGCTGAGAAGAATTTATTAAATTAAATGTATCTAAGTGGTTTCTAATTTTACTAGCAATAATTGACTCTAGTAGCTTTCCTATGATTGATGTAAGACTAATGGGACGGTAATTGGATGCTATTGATTTGTCACCTTTTTTGAAGATCGGAACTACGTTTGCAAGCTTCCAAGCTTCTGGAACTATACCCGTCTCTAATGACTTGTTAAATAGAAATGTTAATGGGTAACTTAACTCATCCCTACATTATTTTAATACTCTAGCATATACCTCATCAGGACCAGGCGATGTATGAGGTTTCAGTCTGTCAATTTCCTTAAGCACATCATTTCTACTTATAGTAACCGTACTTAACCTATTTTCTATACTATCGCTATATACTGTACCTTACATCAAATGGGGAAAACATCCTAACATCTGAAAACTAATGGGTCTAAACATGAGGGAGAAAGTGGTCCAGAAAACCGGCCCATGTCCCCTTAAACTGCAACAAATCGATTGGTAAAAGCCAGAATAAAAACCAAACGCAACACAGAAACCCTCCCCTTCCTCTCCCCCCCCCCCCCCCCACCACCACCACACCACACCACCACCATGAGAATACCAGGCAGTTCCAGATTACACCCCTGGGGATAACAGCCTATATAGGCCATTGGTAGAGAGGGATGGTAGAGCGGTTACAGGTCCCTCTGTTAACCCTTTGGCTATACCAGGGTTCAAACCTATATAGGTTTTTTGTATTTGTATTTTTTGTATTGTTAAAATGGTACTATTAACCACTTATGCCATGGTATATATATATATATATATATATATATATATATATACTGTATATCATTTTATAGTATGTTAAAATTGGTGCTATTATATACGTGTATATATAAATACAGGGTGTTTCAGCAAAGAGTACTTTAAATTGGAGGATGAACTAGGAGGCAATATAATTAGTCAAATTCCCTCAAAATAAACAATTTCTAACATGTACATAAGGTACCTTAATTGTAATGTACACATACAATAGTACATTCGAATAATTATGAATAATAATTGAGGTGTAGAGTAAACTAATTGTTAACCCATTCAGTACCAGGGACGTCCTTTTCAACACAAGTCTGGCAACTATTAGACGATTTTATTCAGCTTAGGAAGGACCTCTAGCATTAATAAAGCTTCAAACTATCTCAACCAACCCTTTTAACTACCACAGATCCTTCCCAAGCTGCATAATGTCGTCTAAATATAGCTAGAATAAAATATAACACACGTCACTGGTACTCAAGGGGTTAATTGAAGAGCCCAGCAAAAGAATGGATGGAATAATACTGGTAACATCCACAATGAGTGGAAAAATCGCAGTACCTGTACCGTGACTGGAAAACTAAATCCACATATCGAAAGTAGTATTTATAAGTAACAGTAAGTAAGTATTTATAGTAGATACACAACACTTTCGGCACTTATAAACCACTTTTCAGGTGTGATGGGAATAATAACCAATGACACCCAAAGAGGGTTCAAGTTAAGTCGAAACTGTTGGGTCTCTACAATAATACAAACAATAATTTCTATGTGGGATTAGTTTGCCATAAATACTGTATACTGGTATATTTTAGGTTATAATACTAAGCGCAACACACACAAAGAGAGAGAGAGAGAGAGTGAGGCAGCTTTGTCTATGTTTCATTCGTACTGTACATATAGAAGAACACACACACACACACACACACACACACACACACACACACACACACACACACACACACACACACACACACACACACACACACACACACACACACACACACACACACACACACACCACACACACACACACACACACACACACACACACACACACACACTCACACACACACACACACACACACACACACACACACACACACACACACACACACACACACACACACACACACACACACACACACACACACACACACACACACACACCAATATATTCATCCGGGTCTTCATCATACAAGCAGATTAACATATGTTATAAACAAGTTCATCATGCTTGAGCGGGATGACATAAAATGTCATGAATTATTTAATCCGCTGATCTACATCCATGAATTATTTAAGGGGGTCACCTGCTTTTTTGTCTCTCCTTTTCACTCTTTCTCTGGCTTGTATCCATTCGGCCACATTCAGCCAAATGTTTTAAGACGTTTACCCCCATCCAGGTGTCAATATTTTCCTGGTGAGCGGCAGCGAGCCAGCTTTATATATTTTTGTTTTGACAGCAAGCTAAATTTTTAAATTTTTCGATAAAAAAAATTCTACGGCGAAGCAGGATTTCTCCATACAATGCTGGCTCGCTATCGCTCGCCAGGAAGAAATCGACACCTGGATGGGGATAAACTTCTTTAAAAAGTTGGCTGAATGGGGCCGAATGGATACAAACCCGAAAAAGAGAGAAAAGGAGAGAAATACAAAAAAACGATGACCCCTTAATCCGCTGATCTACATCCATGAATTATTGAAGCCAGGTAGAAATTCGGAATAATTATCCAATGTAATTTGCATAACAATACATAATACGAGTGGGAAATTGCATAGTGCATTTCTTGGATTCTGCGTAACAACAGCACTTATTGGATAGGACTCGTCAGACTTGTTCGGCAACACATCTGGGGAAGACAACCTTACAAAGATGCAAGTGGATGGAGCTCGTCACCTTTGGTCGGCAACCTGCCTAGGGGAATAAACCTTATACAAAATATCGAAGGGCGGTGCGCTCATTGGTGCCACATGAAGGTACGAACTCTACAATAGATACAATAGGTAGATAGATAGAGAGAGAGAGAGAGAGAGAGAGAGAGAGAGAGAGAGAGAGAGAGAGAGAGAGAGAGAGAGAGAGAGAGAGATAAAGAGAGAGATAAAGAGAGAGATAAAGAGAGAGAGAGGGAGAGACTATAATGTACAGTATATCCAAAAGAGATAGATAGATAGATTGATAGATAGGCGAGGTCCACGAATGTTTATGTGTGCCTGTACATAGTGTGGCCAGTTTGTCTAGCCCCTGTTTACCAATGGGTCGCTGGTGGGTTGCAACTCGCTCGGGAAGGCGCTGTAATTGTATTTATATCGCACACTCATGAATGATTATAAGAGGAGAAAGATCCGGGGTTCTTGCACTCGCTCTCTAGCTAGCTAGCTAGCTCTCTCTCTCTTAGCTCTCTCTCTCTTAGCTCTCTCTCTCTTAGCTCTCTCTCTTAGCTCTCTCTCTCTTAGCTCTCTCTCTCTTAGCTCTCTCTCTTAGCTCTCTCTCTCTTAGCTCTCTCTCTCTTAGCTCTCTCTCTTAGCTCTCTCTCTTACTCTCTCTTACTCTCTCTCTCTCTCTCTCTCTCTCTCTCTCTCTCTCTCTCATCTCCTACCGCTGCTTAGAACGAAAAGTAAAGTATATATATATATATATATATATATATATATATATATATATATACAGTATACATATATATATACCTGGCGAAATTGACAACAAAAGGCACGAAAAACCTTAACATTGACAAGCAAAAGTGACCAATGACTTGTAAGCGCCAAACTAATGGGGCAAACGTCTAAATATCACAAAAGTAACTGAGAAAAACATAGGTCAAGAAAAAATATAAGAATAAATCGACAAGCTGACACACATTCACCCAAACACACAAAAAACTACCCGAAAAGCCCACATTTTTCGGACCCATAGTGTAGAGTGTTTACGAGTGAGCAGCATCACCATTGATTGTTTTTTTTTTTTTTTTTTTTTTTTTTTTTTAATACTAGCATCTTTCCAAGCACAGGCCAAGCAAATAACCTTAGGAATATATTAAGGGGGGTAGTGACTATCTTGTTGGTCTATTAATTTATATATTCATTTATTTATTAGTTTCCTCCCTAGGCCTCCATCAAACTTTAAAAACAAACATCCATTAGATCCCCCTTCAAGATTAATTTATACATTTGTTGGTAAAAAAATGTCCCGGTTCTTCAAAAATTAATGGCTCACTATCGTTCGCCAGGAAAAAAAATCAACACCTACATTTCACGAAAGGTCTTAATATTGACAATCATATGGGGCGAAAGGTCTTAAAATCGACAAACTAATGGGGTATACATCTTACAATCTGAAAAATAATGGGGCTAAACATGAGGAAGAAGGGGGACCAGAAAAACAACCCATCTCCCCTTAATATATACCAGCTAATGACTGGAGAGCCAATAACACCGCCGAGAGAGAGAGAGAGAGAGAGAGAGAGAATGCAAATTAAACGGGGAAAAATAAGCAGAACAAAATGTGGTCTAAGCATAGGATACATTATGAATAATTGGTTGACAGAAAAGATACACTAAGCGGTGGAGAGAGAGAGAGAGAGAGAGAGAGAGAGAGAGAGAGAGAGAGAGAGAGAGAGAGAGAGAGAGAGAGAGAGAGAGAGAGAGAGAGAGAGAGAGACTGTAAACAAACAATTAGCGCACCTGGGCAACGTAAGGTGACTTTCTTTGAAGTCACCTTAATAATATTTATTATGTACAGTATATAATAATAGATCAAACTTCTCCATATTTCTACTCACAAACACACATACACATTATATATATGTTAGTAAAGCCAGGTAATACATTTTCTTTAATACATACGAGGTTGAAAGAAATGGCAATTTCTGCGTTGGAAATTTTATTATTCAAAGTTTCCAGGTCTCTGATGAGTTTTCGCTGGGTGGCAGGAAGTACTGTAGATGAAGGAGATGAGCAAAATTCATGGTGGTACAGGGTTACATTAAAGTACATGAAGATACAGGATATACGACGCGTTTCACTGGACAACCAGCATTATCAAGTAAGAATGGAATTATATAAAAGGTAAACAGGAAGGGTATATATAGAGGGTGGAGGATCAGAGGAGGCGAAAAACAGGGGGCAAAAGTCTACTGTAGATACGTGGATGACATCTTCGTGCAAATCAAGGACCTCCACGAACTACAGGAACTCCAGCGTCGCTTCATGACCTCCTCCGGACTTAACTTCACCTTTGAAAAATCTAACAATGGACAACTCCCCTTCCTCGACATCCTCGTAGCTCTGAACGACCATGGGTTCAAAACCACCGTCTACATTAAACCTACTAACACAGGACAATGCCTCAACGGCGATAGTGAATGCCCCCGCCGTTATCTTCTATCCTCCATCTCCGCCTATGTTAGGAGAGCCCTCACGCACTGCTCTACCTGGGCCGACACCCACCAGGAACTAGAAAGACTATCCCAAGTTTTAGTAAATAACGGATACTCCAACTCCGACATCTCCAGCAACCACCATCTTGAAAAATGGTACACCCAAAGCCCTCCCAACATTGACCCCCCCCCCCCCCCCCAATGAAATTAAGATCTTCTACCGCAATTACATGTCCTCTGAACACAAAAATGACGAGGCCGTCTTAAAAGAAATAATCTCCAAGCATGTCCACCCAACCAACCCGGAAAACAAAATCAAATTAATAATTTATTACAAATTCCCCAAGACCTCCAACCTCGTTCTCCGCAACAAACCAGCCTCCACCAAGATAAAGAGCCCGATGACCGACGATCACGTCATTTACCAACATACCTGTAATTATGAGGAGTGTGGACCTCATTCCTATATTGGTATGACGCAGACTCGTCTTTCACGTCGGTTAACTCTTCACCTTCAGGCTGGAGCCATCAAAGACCACTATCTCACCCCTAACCACCCTCACCTCACACCACCATACTCGATAAAGAAAGTGACCCAAGGAGATTACCTATACTCGAAGCTTTATATATCCAAGCCTTACATCCCAACATCAACAACCAAACTCTGGACCTTCAGATCCTTCCTTCTGCCAAAAGGCACTTTCCTACAGGACCTAACACCCCCCCTCGCCCCCCGGTGCCCTTGACGCAGCCCCCCGCGCTACCTCCTTCAGCTTCGTCTTCCGCAGGCGCCACACAACTTAGGCCACGCCCCTCGACACGCAGCCAATCAGCTTAGACCCCTCCAACCGACCACCATCCCGCATCCAGTGCGCATGCGTGAAGCTTTTTCTCTCTCCTAGAATACCCCTCCTCCAATAGCAGACTTTTGCCCCCTGATTGTCCGCCTCCTCTGATCCTCCACCCTCTATATATACCCTTCCTGTTTACCTTTTATATCATTCCATCCTTACTTGATAATGCTGGTTGTCCAGTGAAACGCGTCGTATATCCTGTATCTTCATGTACTTTAATGTAACCCTGTACCACCATGAATTTTGCTCATCTCCTTCATCTACTTCCCGCCACCCAGCGAAAACTCATCAGAGACCTGGAAATTTTGAATAATAAAATTTCCAACGCAGAAATTGCCATTTCTTTCAACCTCGTATGTATTAAAGAAAATATATATATATATATATAAATGTGTGTGTGTAAGTGTGTATGTGCGTAGTAAAACTCTTAGAAACAATTAAATATTGGAACAAGCTTTCGTCTATTCTCTCAAGTCATCTTCAGGGTAATACGTGTGTGGGTGTGTGTGTGTATGTGTAATTTATGGATTCACTTAAATATGTATGTGTGTATGTAATTTATGGATGCACTTACTGTATATATGTGTGTGTGTGTGAGTGTAATTTATGGATGCACTTCTATGTGTTTATGCGTGTGTGTGTGTGTGTGTGTGTGTGTAGTTTATGGATGAACTTCTATGTGTGCGTGTGCGTGTGTGTGTGGCTGCACTTGTGGATGTGTATGTATTCTGACAAGTAAAGCTGCACGAACGTCATATACCAAAAATAAAACAAACAGCTGCCGCCAAGTCAACCCGTCATTATCGCTAAAAAAAAAAACTATCGGATAAAATAATGGTTAAGGAGAAAATCTGATGAAGTCTTACATTTTTTGATGAGCCGATATTCCCCCCCCCCCCCCCCCCCCTCTCCCCCTGCTAAAAGAACACTCCTCGCACTTTGAGATGCTGGGGTATGAAAGAACAGCCATATTTTGTGTTTTATCTCTACGCCATAAAAATAAAAATATACAATATATACTTTTTGTATATTTATACTTTATATTGACATATAACTAATTTAAATGCGAAAGTAGGGTTGGATGGTGGCTGGTAACTACAGTGTTTGATGGAGGAGCAATAATGGTTTGGTGGTTCTCACAGGTAAGGCACGGTAGCCTTGTCCGTTTGTTTCTTAGTCATTAATGTGTGACTTTACCCTCATGACACAGGGACAAGTGCCTTATTTCTACAATTGTGGTACTATATTGACGAAAATTAGGGCACGGTGTGAACAAAGCTGTGTCAAAATATCATACTGATCCAACTGTTTGTTAATTGGTTATTCCCGAAAAACGATGTAACACGGCCTCTGAAACCCATAGTAGATGGTCCATTAAATGTCGGTGGATGATATGTTCTACAATTTTGCAAGGAGCTGAGGCAATCGAAACAGGTCTTTAGTTAACAGGGAGGGTTCTGTCTCCGGATTTGAGAATAGGAGTCACGTTTGCCAATAGCCAGTCATGGGGAAGTTCTCCGGTGTCAATGGTCTGTGAGAATATAACTTGCAGGATTTGGGGCAATAATGGCAGCATTCACCTTGAGTATCCTGCAGGGTATATTGTCTGGTCCAGTCGCTTTGTTAAAGGCTACCTCAGATAGAAGGTTCGGCAAGAATGTTAAGTGCGGGCGTACCGCCAGCCTTGTTTACACTACGCGTAGTGGCGTCGGACCTTTCCCATCATGTTTCCGTCTATTTTGACTGCCTTTGGATATATAAATACATTAGTGTAACCAAACAACATAACCTAACCTAGTATTCATGTAGTAATGACAGGGGGCAAATAGCAGAAAATATAGCGTCGAAATAGACGGGAACGTAACTGCGAGCGCACAACATGACGACCGTACGCCCGATCACTACATCCATCCCGAAGGTTCTAGATTCCCCGGGTATGTATAGTCAGTGGAAGTATAGGAGGGTGTGGTGATGGTGACAGTATAGGTGGGTGTGGTGATGGTGACAGTATAGGTGGGTGTGGTGATGGTGACAGTATAGGTGGGTGTGGTGATGGTGACAGTATAGGTGGGTGTGGTGATGGTGACAGTATAGGTGGGTGTGGTGACAGTATAGGTGGGTGTGGTGATGGTGACAGTATAGGTGGGTGTGTGATGGTGACAGTATAGGTGGGTGTGGTGATGGTGACAGTATAGGTGAGTGTGGTGATGGTGACAGTATAGGTGGGTGTGGTGATGGTGACAGTATAGGTGGGTGTGGTGATGGTGACAGTATAGGTGGGTGTGGTGACAGTATGTGGTGTGGTGATGGTGACAGTATAGGTGGGTGTGGTGATGGTGACAGTATAGGTGGGTGTGGTGATGGTGACAGTATAGGTGGGTGTGGTGATGGTGACAGTATAGGTGGGTGTGGTGACAGTATAGGTGGGTGTGGTGACAGTATAGGTGGGTGTGGTGATGGTGACAGTATAGGTGGGTGTGGTGATGGTGACAGTATAGGTGGGTGTGGTGATGGTGACAGTATAGGTGGGTGTGGTGATGGTGACAGTATAGGTGGGGTGTGGTGACAGTATAGGTGGGTGTGGTGATGGTGACAGTATAGGTGGGTGTGGTGATGGTGACAGTATAGGTGGGTGTGGTGATGGTGACAGTATAGGTGGGTTGGTGGTGATGGTGACAGTATAGGTGGGTGTGGTGACAGTGGTGATGTGTGACAGTATAGGTGGGTGTGGTGATGGTGACAGTATAGGTGGGTGTGGTGATGGTGACAGTATAGGTGGGTGTGGTGATGGTGACAGTATAGGTGGGTGTGGTGATGGTGACAGTATAGGTGGTGTGGTGATGGTGACAGTATAGGTGGGTGTGGTGATGGTGACAGTATAGGTGGGTGTGGTGATGGTGACAGTATAGGTGGGTGTGGTGATGGTGACAGTATAGGTGGGTGTGGTGACAGTATAGGTGGGTGTGGTGATGGTGACAGTATAGGTGGGTGTGGTGATGGTGACAGTATAGGTGGGTTATGGTGACAGTATAGGTGGGTGTGGTGATGGTGACAGTGGTGTGTGGTGTGGTGATGGTGACAGTATAGGTGGGTGTGGTGATGGTGACAGTATAGGTGGGTGTGGTGATGGTGACAGTATAGGTGGGTGTGGTGACAGTATAGGTGGGTGTGGTGATGGTGACAGTATAGGTGGGTGTGGTGACAGTATAGGTGGGTGTGGTGATGGTGGACAGTATAGGTGGGTGTGGTGATGGTGACAGTATAGGTGGGTGTGGTGATGGTGACAGTATAGGTGGTGTGGTGATGGTGACAGTATAGGTGGGTGTGGTGATGGTGACAGTAGGTGGGGTGTGGTGATGGTGACAGTATAGGTGGGTGTGGTGATGGTGACAGTATAGGTGGGTGTGGTGACAGTATAGGTGGGTGGGTGTGTGGTGATGGTGACAGTATAGGTGGGTGTGGTGACAGTATAGGTGGGTGTGGTGACAGTATAGGTGGGTGTGGTGATGGTGACAGTATAGGTGGGTGTGGTGATGGTGACAGTATAGGTGGGTGTGGTGATGGTGACAGTATAGGTGGGTGTGGTGATGGTGACAGTATAGGTGGGTGTGGTGACAGTATAGGTGGTGTGGGTGGTGACAGTATAGGTGGGTGTGGTGATGGTGACAGTTAGGTGGGTGTGGTGATGGTGACAGTATAGGTGGTGTGGTGATGGTGACAGTATAGGTGGGTGTGGTGATGGTGACAGTATAGGTGGGTGTGGTGATGGTGACAGTATAGGTGGGTGTGGTGATGGTGACAGTATAGGTGGTGTGGTGACAGTATAGGTGGTGTGGTGATGGTGACAGTATAGGTGGGTGTGGTGATGGTGACAGTATAGGTGGGTGTGGTGATGGTGACAGTATAGGTGGGTGTGGTGACAGTATAGGTGGGTGTGTGTGGTGATGGTGACAGTATAGGTGGGTGTGTGGTGGGTGACAGTATAGGTGGGTGTGGTGATGGTGACAGTATAGGTGGGTGTGGTGACAGTATAGGTGGGTGTGGTGATGGTGACAGTATAGGTGGTGTGGTGACAGTATAGGTGGGTGTGGTGATGGTGACAGTATAGGTGGTGTGTGTGATGGTGACAGTATAGGTGGGTGTGGTGACAGTATAGGTGGGTGTGGTGATGGTGACAGTATAGGTGGGTGTGGTGATGGTGACAGTATAGGTGGGTGTGGTGATGGTGACACTATAGGTGGGTGTGGTGATGGTGACAGTATAGGTGGGTGTGGTGATGGTGACAGTATAGGTGGGTGTGGTGATGGTGACAGTATAGGTGGGTGTGTGGTGATGGTGACAGTATAGGTGGGTGTGTGGTGACAGTATAGGTGGGTGTGGTGATGGTGACAGTATAGGTGGGTGTGGTGATGGTGACAGTATAGGTGGGTGTGGTGACAGTATAGGTGGGTGTGGTGATGGTGACAGTATAGGTGGGTGTGGTGATGGTGACAGTATAGGTGGGTGTGGTGACAGTATAGGTGGGTGTGGTGATGGTGACAGTATAGGTGGGTGTGGTGACAGTATAGGTGGGTGTGGTGATGGTGACAGTATAGGTGGGTGTGGTGACAGTATAGGTGGGTGTGGTGATGGTGATAGTATAGGTGGGTGTGGTGACAGTATAGGTGGGTGTGGTGACAGTATAGGTGGGTGTGGTGATGGTGACAGTATAGGTGGGTTTGTGATGGTGACAGTATAGGTGGGTGTGGTGATGGTGACAGTATAGGTGGGTGTGGTGATGGTGACAGTATAGGTGGGTGTGGTGATGGTGACAGTATAGGTGGGTGTGGTGACAGTATAGGTGGGTGTGGTGACAGTATAGGTGGGTGTGGTGATGGTGACAGTATAGGTGGGTGTGGTGATGGTGACAGTATAGGTGGGTGTGGTGATGGTGACAGTATAGGTGGGTGTGGAACTGTGAATTAAGTGCGTGTGCTTTGTCCTGTGGAAGTGTGACCAGAGAATCGTTATGTAATAATGTTGTTATACCAATCGAGTCTTGTTTGCGCGCTCTGAAGAAGTTATAACCCACACAAATCGATGGGTCCCATTATCGGGTCAGTTCTAGATGATAAACTCATTTGTTTTTTCAACGGCTTACAAAAAAAATAAAAAATAAAACTTATATTACCGAAAATATACAGAATCCTGCGCTTGCCATAGCCGAAAATAAACACAGAATAAAGCCTGCGAACAGAATAATTGTACCCAAATAGATAAATCTACAGTTATACTACCCCTATTTTGTCGCTATTCTGTTGGTACTAATGGGTTAATATTATTAGTAGTAGACTTAGTATGGTTTGATGATGCGCGGAAATTTATATTTGACTTTAAATAGATACATTGAAGTATTACAAACCTTCGCAAACCCATAAAAAGGGAACGTAAGCAGGGTTTAGACCGTCGCGCACCCATAAACAGGGAACGTGAGGGGGAGTTTAGACCGTCGCGGAAACAGGTTACTTTTCGGTTAGGTTAGGTTAAGTTAGGTTAGGTTAGGCTAATGTTAAAAATACTAAAATGCGACGGTCCTCGGTATTATACAACACTGTATATCAAAGAAAAAAAGAAAAACAAATTACCTGAAAAACTCTTACCGTATCTGGTTGGTGATAATTTGTTATCAAAATAATTTAGTTACCAGTTTCCGCGTCTGCTGAACCATCCAAAAACATGCTAAAAGGCGTGTTTTGAAGGGGGGAGGTGGTGGGGGTAGTGGGGGAGGGGTAGTATAACTGTAGATTTACCCCCAAATATAATGACTGTCAAGGAATATGTTGGTTTCCAACAATTACACAGACTTTTGAATAAGAATGTCGGGACACTTTTAAATTTAACTACATCCATCAATAGCGGTAGCAGTTTAGGTCAATATTTACGAGCCGCCGCACCACAGCTGGGATCTCATTTCTAATGGTAGTTTTAGGTTCCTATCATTTTATGCTTCATTGCTATATAATTTTTATCCACCGGAAAATATTTTGTTTCTTGGCTTTATTTTTATTTTTTTATCATTAACCTAACCAAAAAACCTAACCTAACCTAACCTAACCTAATAGCCCCAAAATACTTAGGTTAGGTTAGGTTTTTTGAGTTAGGTTAATGCAAAAAAAATAAAAAATAAAGCCAAGAAAACAAAAATCCGGTGGATAAAAATTATATAGCAATGAAGCATAAAATGATAGGAACCCAAAACTACCATCATAGATGAGATCCCAGATGTGGTGCGGCTCGTAAATGTTGACCGCTGTATATATATATATATATATATATATACCGGTATATATACATATATATATATACTATATATATACAGTATATAATCGAAGGGTTGAAAACTAAATGCAAACGTCTTATTATGAACTTAATTTACAGGTATATTGTTAATTGCAATACAAATATTGTTGGAATTTTAATTAGCGTTACATTTTCGTAGCCATTTCATATCCGAATACCCGTATTTCAGCATGTGAAGGAAAGAACGGTAGTGTGTTAATCCTTTAATTCCCTAGTTATGTAACTCTTCCTTCGTTTCGGTACTGCAACGTAAAGCAACAAAATTCCTGCATAAGGATGTATTCGCAATAAACAATAGTTAATAAACCA
Organism: Paralithodes platypus; assembly: GCA_032716605.1. Lineage (NCBI taxonomy): Eukaryota > Metazoa > Arthropoda > Malacostraca > Decapoda > Lithodidae > Paralithodes > Paralithodes platypus. Next base: position 55,579,299 of record CM064566.1, on the reverse strand, counting down.
AGAGAGAGAGAGAGAGTGAGTGGAAGTATTGAATCGACTCACCAGCCTTCCCCAAAACGTAGAATGGGTCCCAATTTCCTTCATCTTCAGCTTCTCTCAATAATCCTGAAGTAAATGGCTGGTCCCACGGGCTGGCAAACACTATAAGATAATTATATAGTCAGGATATCCGTAGAATATCCACTTCACTCGGTACAAACACTGTAGGCGTATTTTGAAGAACTCACTTAAGGGGGGTCACCAGTTGTAGTTTTATCTTTCTCTCCTTTTCTCTCTTTCCCTGGCTTGTATCCATTCGGCCCCATTCAGCCAACTGTTTTAAGACGCTTATCCCTATCCAGGTGTCGATTTCTTCCTGGCGAGCGATAGCGACCCAGCATTGTACGGAGAAATCCGGCTTCGCCGGAGAAATTTTTCTATCGAAAAATGTACAAATTTAGCTTGCTGTCAAAACAAAAATATATATATGCTGGCTTGCTACCGCTCGCCAGGAAAATATTGACACCTGGATGGGGGTAGACGACTTAAACAGTAGGCTGAATGGTGCCGAATGGATACAAGCCAAAGAGAGAGGAAGAAAAAGAGAAAAAAAAGCGAGGTGGGCTCCCTTAAAACACTGCTTTCACTATGACTCCGCTTTACACTCTGACAGCCGTATTCTTTAGACGTGTGGGGTGGGTGTCAGCCAGCCCACAATGAACGAAGGTATTGGAACTGAGTGTTAATAAATGAAACAGAACTTGATAAATGTGAAGATTTTAATGCTAACAATTTATTTGATCTTATTTCGTTCATCAAGGAATGGGGTTTGACGGTGGAAAGGTTTAAGAATACGGCTGTAAGACCCAAATCCTGGACCGAGATGAACCCGTGAACAACGAAACGAACCTCCGAGATGTGAATATGTTTGGTAAAGAATTAAAAAGAAGATTCGATTCAGTCTGACATAGCTTCGAAAATGTATGGCCACCATTCAGGTTTCAGGGAGTACACTCAACGACGCAAATCCGGGTCCAACTATATACTCATACTAGTCTTAGTCCTGACATTATTCTTGACTTACAGTGTGCTGGCCTCTGAAGTCCTACTTTAACTACTTTAAGGGGAGATTACCACTTGAGGGATTTTTTTTTTGCTTTTGATATTATAAAACGTTCGCCCCGTTAGTTTGGCGATTTTAAGAACTTTCACCCCATTTTAAGACCTTTTGAGCCATTCAGGTGTCGATTTTATCCTGGCGAGCGATAGCGAGCCTGTAATTTAAGAGGAAACGGCCTTCGGCCGGGACATTTTTCTACCGAAAAATGTACAAATTTATCTTGAAAGGGACTCAAGGGGTGTAATTTTAAGCTTGATGGAGGTCTAGGGAACAAACTAAATACCTCCCCTTAACTAACTAACTACAAAATGAACCTCCGAATTGTGAATATCTGGTAAGTAAATTAATGAGAAGATTCGCTTCAGTTCGGGATAGCTTCGAAAACTTAGTGCTTATAACTTATTTCGTTGAGTGTACGGTCGCGCTAATAAGTCATGTGCCAGCTGTCATAACGTTTGGCTTGCTATGTGCTGTATTAATGTCTGTCAGATGTTGAATAGGGTGGGTAAATGTAGGAACATGTTTGTATATTTCACTCGATACGAAGAAATAAAGCTTAGATAGTGCTGGTAGTAATTATTGATCAAAACAAACTTGGTGCCGAGACATCACTTATTAGCGCGATTGTACAGTACACCGTATGGTAGAAATCATGGACCATTCCAAATATTCGAACTGATTAATTATAATATTCGAAATGATTAATTATAATATTCGAACTGATTAATTATAATATTCGAACTAATTAATTATAATATTCGAACTGATTAAGTATAATATTCGAACTGATTAATTATAATATTCGAACTGATTAATTATAATATTCGAACTAATTAATTATAATATTCGAACTGATTAATTATAATATTCGAACTAATTAATTATAATATTCGAACTAATTAATTATAATATTCGAACTAATTAATTATAATATTCGAACTAATTAATTATAATATTCGAACTAATTAATTATAATATTCGAACTGATTAATTATAATCATGAAAAACGTAATCTAGGTATATATAAGATCCGATTTAAACCGAGATAGTGGCGCAAATTTCAGGCCATCATTTGAGTGTCCAGTCCAGAGCAACAATTAGGTTATACTCATATGAATCAGTATCGAATATAAACGAGACAATTCAATGCTTCATTATATACCCAAGTGTTGCAGTACTTGGACAATTCTGAACAATTCGGCTTTGTACAGCTCGACATATGTTCGGATATCATTTAATGTAATTCAACGATTAGTCAAGGGTAAATTACAGACGAATATATTAATTATAAGAGTTAATATTTTCTGATAAAAAGGCAAGAATGTAGTTACCGGGTGTACCGCCTGTCTTGTTTACACTGCGCGGACGCTCATCATCATGTTCCCGTCTATTTTGACTACCTTTGGATTCAAAAATACATTACCCTAACCAAACAACCTAACCTAACCTAACCTAGTACTATAGATTTATAGTATTTATTTTAGTATAAGTATTTATAGATGATTTATGTTGTATGTCGGTAGTGGTACACCCGGTAAGTACAGTACATCCTTCCCGATAAAAATCCATATGTTTCGCTAAGAGAGTAATTGTTTCTATACAGAGTTAGGTTATTCAAATGCTTCATACCTTTCCAAACGCGCGAAGCTGTTTCATGGCATAATTTGTAAAGTGTGTATAAATGAAACAATTACATATAACGCAACAAATATTATAATGAAATAATGCATCACTAATGTCAAACTTTCTTTATAACAGAAATAATACAACGCTACATAGAATATGGTAAAATACAGCATATACAGTATAACCAAAGTTGTATCAAACCTATCATGACTCGTGATGAATCTTCAGAAATGATCGTAAAGGAATCAGTCAGCTGTACTATTAAGCATAGAAGGTCCAAGTAAAGAGTCGAACAAATGACGTCATACTTCGGAAGTTAGCGACGCGCGCTCACTAGAGATGGCAGCACAAGCCCAAACAAAATATACAGAAGAGTAGTTAGTAGTTAGGAAACTTTGGACAGTTCTTGGAAGCATAATTATGATTAATAAAAATATACTTTGATAAGTAGACAGAATGATAATAAACACCACGTGACCGGAAAAATCTTTTGGTGTATGGCATTGGCCTGATGAAGCTATATGCGAAACGTTGTCAATAAAGTGCTCTTCCTCACATGGTGTTTATTTTCATAATTATGATTCCCTGGCGAACTATTCGGAAAAGCTATTTGGATCACGCAAATTATACTACTGGGATTAACCCCTTCTGTACCGACGGCGTCTTTTTAACTTAATTCTGGCTACCATTAGACGATGTTATTCAATTAAATAAAGGCCTCTAGCATTTACCAGGCTTCGAACCATCTCACTTAACCCTTTTTACTACCACAGATCCTTCTTAAACTGCACAAAATCGTCTAAATATAGTTATAAAAACGACGCCGGTACAGAAGGGGTTAAATATGGAAATAATCATACGATGTTAATGTATTGGAAACAACTTTGGTGCTATTTAAGGCGTGTTGGTGGGAATTGTAGTAATTTAGTTAAGGGGAGATTTTTAGTTTGCTCCCTAAGCCTCTATCAAGCATTAAATAATACCCCCAAGATCCCCCATAGAGATATATTTGTAAATTTTTCGGTAGAAAAATATCCCGGCCGAAGGCCGATTCCTCCTAAATTGCAGGCTTGCTATCGCCCGCCAGGAAAAATTCGACACCGAAATGACACGAGAGGTCTTAATATTGGCAGAAATGAGGTAAAAGGTCTTAACATCGTCGAACTAATGGGGCGAACGTCTTAAAATCTGAAAACTACTGGGGGAGAAGGGGTCCAGAAAAATAACCCTTAAGTTAAAATCTCCTCATAAACTAAGTATGACACATATCCCTTTCCAATATTATCTTAACCCTTTGAGTCCCACCGACGCGTGTTATCTTTCATGCTAGCTATATATAAACAATAGTATGCAGCTTTGGAAGGCTCTACGGTAGTTAAAAAGGTTGCTTGAGACAGTTTGAAGCCTTATTAGTGCTAGAGGTCCTTCCTAATCTGAATAAAATTATCTAAGAGTTGCCAAAATATAATAAAAAGGACGTCACCGGTACTGTATGGGTTAACACACCAGGGTTCGATCCCGTGAAGGTACTGTAAGGTTACCGGCTCAGAACCAAGACCACTTGACCTCTTGGAATCAATTTAGTTAGTTAAAATAGGACTTCAGAAGCTATCAAACCCATCTGGATTATTAAGCCAGCACACTGCAAGTCAGGAATAGCGCCAGGACTGGAGCACCTTTTCGAGAATTCCAGTCCCTTGTTGCCGGAATAAAGTGATTAAAAACTCAAACACATCAATATATAATAATGAAGAATAATATCTGTTTGCATTGTCCTAAACAATTTAATATAGCTTAGGAAAAACCTAGCTAACTCAAAGGAATCAACTTTGTCTCTCTTCGTCCTCATTGTATTTCAACTTTTCTCCTTTGTCGCCTTTCGCTTCTATTTTATGCCTTTCTATTTATGCCTATTTATGCCTATTTTATGCCTATTTTATGCCTTTCTATTTTATGCCTATTTTATGTCTATTTTATGCCTATTTTATGTCTATTTTATGCCTATTTTATGTCTATTGTATGCCTATTTTATGCCTATTTTATGCTTATTTTATGCCTATTTTATGCCCATGGTATGCCTTTCTATTTCATGACCTTTTATTTTATGCCTTTCTATTTGATGCCTTTCGCTTCTATTTTATGCCTTTCTATTTTATGCTCTTTTATTTTATGCCTATTTAATGCCTATTTAATGCCTATGTTATGCCTTTCTATTGTATGCCTTTCGATGGGGGGATGGCCTTTCCATTTTATGTTCTAACTCGATTTAAGGGGTCACCGTTTTTTGTTTTTATCTTTCTCTCCTTTTCTCTCTTTCTCTGGCTTGTATCCATTCGGCCCCATTCAGCCAACTGTTTTAAGACGTTTATCCCCATCCAGGTGTCGATTTCTTCCTGGCGAGCGATAGCGAGCCAGCATTGTATGGAGAAATCCGGCTTCGCCGGAGACATTATTCTATCAAAAATTTACAAATTTAGCTTGCTGTCAAAACAAAAATATAAATATGCTGGCTCGCTACCGCTCGCCATGAAAATATTGACACCTGCATGGGGGTAAACATCTTAAAACATTAGGCTGAATGGGGCCGAATGGATACAAGCCAAAGAAAGAGGGAGAGCAAGAGAAATAAGTCGAGGTGGGCTCCCTTAAACGATGTGTGTGTGTGTGTGTGTGTGGGAGATATAACAACTGGAACCACTCATACCAACTATACTCAGGAACAAGTGAATGGTAGTGTAATACTTTAGAGGTGTTGTATACGGTACAAAAACACCTCAGGTTCAAAGTGCATTCAAACTTATCGTAACCAAAAAATAATATATATACAAAACCAAAAAATAACATTGTGGTGTCAAATAGTCATATGATTTGACCTCGTATGTGTCCTTATGTATGACGCACACAATAAGCTTATAAAAGATCACATCGATTCAAAGGCTTCTCTCTCTCTCTCTCTCTCTCTCTCTCTCTCTCTCTCTCTCTCTCTCTCTCTCTCTCTCTCTCACTTGCATAATTTTATTCGAACGTGTTTCTTATATTTGTGTTTATAGAGCATGCAAAAGTTAAATTGAAATCGAACTAAACATTATACAATATCAATATGTCAAGATCTGCTGTATCTTTTATTCCGTCATTCTTTCCGCACCCCCTTTCTCTCTCTTTCAAGTTTTCAGTCTCTCTCTCTCTCTCTCTCTCTCTCTCTCTCTCTCTCTCTCTCTCTCTCTCTCTCTCTCTCTATCTCTTCCCTTTTCAGTCCAGGTTTCTTTTTCCATTCCATTTTACTCTTTTTCAATCCTATTTTCTTTTTTTTCTTTCTCCCTCTCACTCATCTCTCTCACACACCCTCTCTCATTCACTCACCCACTTTCACTCACTTCTCGCTTCCCCCTTCTCTCTCTCACACACCCTCTCTCTCTCTCTCTCTCTCTCTCTCTCTCTCTCTCTCTCTCTCTCTCGTTATCTCCCCCGCATTGTACTGGTCCGTACACAAAAGACGGGTAAGTCCCTCGGGCTGTGACAGACTATCAACCACTTTTGCCATCACTTGTATTTCCAACTTTTCAGCCGATTCAATACCAGCTCTTCAAAACCGCTCGCTCGAGGACAAATGCAGTAAAATAATGTCTTTGTTGTGAATGCAGAGTTATTCAAAATCGCTTGCAATAGGACACATATAAAATGTATCTTTGTTACTGTAAAGTGTAATTCCAAACCGCTCCCAGTTGGACGAATAATACAATGCACCTTTGCTTTGAATAATACAATGCACCTTTGCTGTTAGTGTAAAGAACGAATCGAAATCGCTTGATATAAGCTAATTATAATTATAATTAAGTTATACTTTAATTGTTGATTAATCTGAATGCATTAATCTAACTACAGATTTTTCAAATTCGCGTATGATATAATATATATATATATATATATATATATCCCCCCCTCAGTTACTAACCCATCTGTCCCCTACTAACTTCCTAATCCTGCCACGGACATTAGTTCCAGGGCAGTAGTTCCCTTTCCAATATTCCCTTGCCCACTCTAAACCACTGTTTGGACGCTTAAATGATCCTCAGTGTTTTGGAGGACAAGCAGCCTAGAAGGGTCACTAGACCTGCTGTTGCTTGATTTCCTTTGTACTCCTTTGTACTCTCTCTCTCTCTCTCTTTCTCTCTCTCTCTCTCTCTCTCTCTCTCTCTCTCTCTCTCTCTCTCTCTCTCTCTCTCTCTCAATTCGTCTTATTATCTTATTGAAAGGGTCTAAGGACATATTTAAGCCAATATAAAAGACTGACGTACTAGAGGATCGCTTAAGGAGGGTCACCGGCTTTTTATTATCTGTTTCTCCTTTTCTCTCTTTCCCTGGCTTGTATCCATGCGGCCCCATTCAGCCAACTGTTTTAAGACGTTTATCCCCATCCAGGTGTCGATTTCTTCCTGGCGAGCGATAGCGAGCCAGCATTGTATGGAGGAATCCGGCTTCGCCGGAGACATTTTACTATCGAAAAATGTACAAATTTAGCTTGCTGTCAAAAAAATATATATACATATGCTGGCTCGCTACCGCTTGCCAGGAAAATATTGACACCTGGATGGGGGTAAACGTCTTAAAACAGTAGGCTGAGTGGGGCCGAATGGATTCAAGCCAAAGAGAGAGGGAGATAAAGAGAAAAAAAGCGAGGTGGCCTCCCTTAAGGCCCTCAACACAATTCACTATTCCACGAAGTCGTTGATTCCAAACATTCCCCAAGGACGGAGTTACTTGAACCAGTTTAACAGTGGATTATTTTAGATCACATTATCTAAGTTTGAAACTAGGTTAGAGGAGTCAGGGGCGTAAATAAAAGCAATATATGTAAACAAGAGCAAACAAAAGACAAAAACAATATATGCAAACAAAAGCAAGCAATAGACGTAAACAATAGACGTAAACAAAAGCAAGCAATAGACGTAAACAATAGACACAAACAAAAGCAAACAATAGATGTAAACAAAAGCAAGCAATAGATGTGAACAAAAGCAAGCAATAGACGTAAACAATAGACGCAAACAAAAGCAAGCAATAGACGTAAACAAAAGCAAGCAATAGACGTAAACAATAAACGTAAACAAAAGCAAGCCATAGACATTAACAGTAGACTTAAACAAAAGCAAGTTATAGACGTAAACAAAAGCAATAAACGTAAACAAAAGACGCAAACAAAAGCAAGCAATAGACGTAAAAAAAAGTAAACAACAAAACAGCCCATCAGTATTAATAACTCTTTGAAGGTCGTGACACATTTTGACAGTATATTCTGGCTTTTATCAGACGGTTTTATGCAGTTTAGGAAGGATCTGTGGGCATTGCAAAGGTAATGACTGGCTCAATCAACCCTTTGACTTCCATATACCCTACCTAATCTGAATAAAATCGTCTAATAATAGCCAGAAAACCCAAACAAAAGAAATGCGTGTTGTATCTTCTGAGGGGGTTAATAAAGCCAACATGCCGAGAACAAACCAACACACATACAATAAGCCAAGCCAGGTACACACACACACACACACACACACACACACACACCAACAAGTCCAAACGCACACAGATACAAACACACACACACAATAACAAGCCCAAACGCACATGCTACCAGTATCACAAACACACACACACACAGCAACAGGCCCAAACGCACACGCTAACAGTATCACAAGCATACACAAACACACACACAGACAGCAACAGGCCCAAACGCACACGCTAACAGTATCACAAGCACATACACACACACACACACACACACACACAGACAGCAACAGGCTCAAACGTACACACTAACAGTATCACAAGAAGATACACACACACACACACAGACACACACACACACACACACACACACACACACACACACACACACACACACACACACACACACACACACACACACAAAACAACAGTCAAACAGACACAAAGACCGCGAGATGAAAGGCATAAACACTCCATGCCTTTGCCAATAACATCAAACACATCATCCACTACACCGTCTCTCGCAGCGCGGTAATTACTGGGTTGGGACGCATTAAAGGGACTGGAGTGAAGGATATCAAGCCAACTTCCGCCATATTGGTACCCCTCGTGGCATTCGTCTTGATTCACCCGTTCAGTACAGGTGACTTCTTTTTTTATTTGATTTTGGCTACACTTGGACCATTTTGGCTACACTTGGACCATTTTATGAAGCTTAAAATGGATGTATGGTAGCTAAAAAGGTGAAACGATATGGTGTGTAGCCTGGTAATGGTTAAACGTCCTTCCTAAGCTGAATAAATATCCTAATAGTTGCCAGAATATAATGAAAACAAGACACCGGTACTGAATGGGTTAAAAATCGGTAATAATTATGCAGGATATAATTATACACTTTGGTATTCGGATCTTAATTATACATGATCACAATTGAGTATCATCCCCAAGTCTAATCATTACATCTCCAAATAACACGCACAACAAAGCCACTCCAACAGCTTCCTCTCTCTCACCACTCTTCGAAAAGTAGATACGATGTACCGTTGCAAAGGCTGATCTCTCAATCCCTTCACCTGATCTCAAACACCCCTTCTCCCCTCTCTACACTCTTCAGAAAAAATAGGAAAAGTAGAATGTAGAAACGAGGTGCCGTTGTAAAGGCTGATCCCTCAATACCTTCACCTGACCTGACCCAAAATGGCGTTGACAGATGATTTTGGGCAGACTTCCTCACTACAGGCTCTCTCTAGGAAGCATCACATGATACTCAGGGTGCGGGAGTAGTCGGTATCGCAACCGTCGGTATAAGTCATAATTCCACTACGGATTTCGGAGGTACAGTCGGCAACATAAGTCCTCTGTCGCCTTTCCTACATCACCGTGACCCGCAATATTCATAGACTCGAAAGTGTTAGGTGTACGGTTGCGCTAATAAGTGATGTCTCAGCACCAAGTATGTTTTTATCAATAATTGGTATCAGCAATATCTAAGCTTCATTTTTTCATATCGAGTGAAATATACAAACATGTTCCTACACATACCCACCCTACTCAACATCTGGTAGACATTAATACAGCGCAGAGCGAGCCAAACGTAATGACAGCTGGGACATGACTAATTAGCGCGACTGTCCAAAACGTGCACATTTCTACCCTCAGATGGCAAATTATGAGGTGTGTGATTGTCAGGGCGTAGGGTGATGGGGGAGAGAAGCCGCTGTTCATCTCACTATAAGTAATGGAACAATATCAAATTACTATATCTCTGCAACATGTTATTGTCAGGGCGTAGGGTGATGGGGGAGAGAAGCCGCTGTTCATCTCACTATAACTAATGGAACAATATCAAATTACTATATCTCTGCAACATGTTATTGTCAGGGCGTAGGGTGATGGGGGAGAGAAGCCGCTTTTCATCTCACTATAACTAATGGAACAATATCAAATTACTATATCTCTGCAACATGTTATTGTCAGGGCGTAGGGTGATGGGGGAGAGAAGCCGCTGTTCATCTCACTATAAGTAATGGAACAATATCAAATTACTATATCTCTGCAACATGTTATTGTCAGGGCGTAGGGTGATGGGGGAGAGAAGCCGCTTTTCATCTCACTATAACTAATGGAACAATATCAAATTACTATATCTCTGCAACATGTTATTGTCAGGGCGTAGGGTGATGGGGGAGAGAAGCCGCTGTTCATCTCACTATAAGTAATGGAACAATATCAAATTACTATATCTCTGCAACATGTTATTGTCAGGGCGTAGGGTGATGGGGGAGAGAAGCCGCTGTTCATCTCACTATAAGTAATGGAACAATATCAAATTACTATATCTCTGCAACATGTTGTTGTCAGGGCGTAGGGTGATGGGGGAGAGAAGCCGCTGTTCATCTCACTATAAGTAATGGAACAATATAAAATTACTATATCTCTGCAACATGTTATTGTCAGGGCGTAGGGTGATGGGGGAGAGAAGCCGCTGTTCATCTCACTATAAGTAATGGAACAATATCAAATTACTATATCTCTGCAACATGTTATTGTCAAGTTTTAGTAATTAGCAGGTCATTTGGCTATAAAAGCCGAGTAATTAAGATGGGAACAAGCTAATTTCTCGCTAGCTCTATACAAAAAAAAAATCCTGCTCTGGATTCGACCTAGAGTTCGCTATATTGTAATCTTAGCATTCTATGTACAACGATGGAGTGCTTCTAAAGTCTAAACACTATGCGTCTCATATTATTGGCAAGTTTTAATAATTAGCAACATATTTCGCTACAAAATCATGATAGCAGCTGCGTAGTAATCAGGATGGCGAGATAGCAATACACCATCACCTGGAGATTTTTTTTTTTAGTATCTCCCTCTCACTCTTATGTAACTCTCTCCTTCCTCACTGTATCATAATCTCACTAATAATTCATCTTATGTGTCATCAAGCCTCTCTCTCTCTCTCTCTCTCTCTCTCTCTCTCTCTCTCTCTCTCTCTCTCTCTCTCTCTCTCTCTCTCTTATAAAAAAAAATTAATCAAAAAAATATCTCTCTCTCTCTCTCTCTCTCTCTCTCTCTCTCTCTCTCTCTCTCTCTCTCTCTCTCTCTCTCTCTCTCTCTCTCTCTCTCTCTCTCACACTTATGTAACTCTCTCATCCCTCTCTGTATCATATCTCACTAATAATTCATCAAGCCTCTCGACTCTATCCCTTCCGTCCCCTCCTCCCTAGCGACGACCCAGGACAGAACTAAACCTGTGCAGTAACTAAAGGGGAGGCAGACCGTTTTTCTGGACCCCCTTCTCCCTAATGTTTAGCCCCACTAGTTTTGAGATTACATAAGACGTTCGGCCCATTAGTTTGGCGATTTTAACACCTTTCGCCCCATTTCATTGTCAATTTTAAGACCTTTCGTGCCATTTAGGTGTCGATTATTTCCTGGCGAGCGATAGCAAGCCTGCAAATTTAAGAAGAACCGGCCTACGGCCGGGACATTTTTCTATCGAAAAATGTAAAAATTTATCTTGAAGGGGGGTCTAGGGGGTGTTTTTCTAAGCTTGATGAAGGTCTAGGGAGGAAACTAAACAAATATATGAATACATGAATTAATAGACCAAACAAACGGCCAGCCTCCCCTTAATCATATATGTGTCCTTGTACCATGGGCCAAATAAGTCGTGTCGCCCGCTGTCATTACGTTTTGCTCACTGTGTGCTGTATTAATGTCTGTCAGATGTTGAATAGGGTGTGTAAAGATAGGAACATGTTTGTATATCTCACTCGAAACGATGAATTAATGCTTAGATAGTGCTGAATACCAATTATTGATCGAAATATCTTTGGTGCCACGACATCACTTATTTGTCCGACTGTACCCTCATTGCTGTTAAATTATTGAAACTACTATCGACATATTCCTATTCTGAATCATGCCGAAATAACAACATATTGTTGTTTGTCAAGAGTATAATATTCTCGCTCTCTCTCTTTCTCTCTCTCTCTCTCTCTCTATATATATATATATATATATATATATATATATATATATATATATATATATAAAAAGAGAGAGAGAGAGAGATAATTCCTAGAATTATATTTGCCCTGTTCCTAACACTTATACATTGTTTTCTGGGTTTCAGATCATTACTAACGAGTTATCCAATTCTACATTTTCTAGTTTGTATTTAGCATCTAAATTACGATGGCCAATCCTTAATACCTTGCATTTGTCTGCATCACCTAGCGTTATATCATTAGTTTCCTTTATATATATATATATATATATATATATATATATATATATATATATATATATATATATATATATATACTGTATAATTTGTATAGTGTATAGATATTTATTTATATATTTTGTTTTGCTCCCTAGACCTCCATCAAGCTTAAGAGATACCTATAAGACCCCACTTTGATATAAATTGAATTTTTCGGTAGAAAAATGTGTCGCTCGCCAGGAAAATAACGACACACACGAAAGGTCTAAAAATGTACAAAAAATGGGGCGATAGATCTTCAAATCACTTAAACTAATGGGGCGAAAGTCTTGAAATCTCAAAAACCAAGGGGGCTAAACATGAGGAAGAAGTGGGTCCACATAGAAGGAGGGATAAAGGGAGATGGGGCGTTTTTCTGGACCCCTTTCTACCTCGTGTTTAGCCCCATTAGTTTTGATATTTTAAGACGTTCGGCCCATTAGTTTGGCGATTTTAACATATTTCGCCCCATGAAAAAATAATGGGGTATGTGCCTTAGTATAAAGATAGATACATACTTTCATAAAAAAATAAAAATAATAATAATAATAATAATAATAATAATAAGATCACGACGAGGAACAGGATTTATGTGGGCTACTGTACAGTCATGCTAATAAGTCATGTCTAAGCCGTCATTACGTTTGGCTCGCTCTGTGCTGTATTAATGTCTGTCAGATGTTGAATAGGGAGGGTAAGTGTAGGAACATGTTTGTATATTTCACTCGATATGAAGAAATCAAGCTTAGATATTGCTGATACCCATTATTGATCAGAATATACTTGGTACCGAGACATCACTTATTAGCGCGAGTGTACATATGTTAGGAATATAGCCCAATGTTTAATAAATAATAATACAAATAATAATAAGATCACGACGCGGCACATAATTTATAAGGCTAACTGTACATAAGTTAAGAATATTGTTATAAGGAGATTCCCCCTAAGAGTAATGACCGAGGGGCTTGACGTAAACGACGGTCGGCCCCAAGATAGTGGCTTTAAGGGGACAGTGATGGCTACTTGTTGGGGGGTATATATATATATATATATTACAAAGAAATTGGGCGAAAGGTCTTAATATCGCCAAACAATCTAGACCTTTACGACACAGACATCAAACATCCATCCTTTGACCACGAAAAAAGACCCTGTACAAGCTAAAAAATAAAAAATAAAAAAATATACAAGCTAAATAACCCTGTACAAGCTAAAAAGAAGAAAAACACGAAAAGACCCTGTACAAGCTAAAAAAAAAAAAAAATACACTGCATAAGCTAAAAAAAAAAAAAAAATGTACCACCTAAACCAAAAACCACGAAAAGACCCTGTACAAAGTAAAAAAAATAAATAAAAAGACTACCCAGTACAAGCTAAACAAAAGAAAAGACTACAAACTACAAAAAATAGACCCTGTACAAGCTAAAAAAAAGAAAATATACTGTCCATGCTAAAAAAAAAAAAAAAAAAAACTTATACAAGCTTAAAAAGAAAGAAAAGACCCTGTACAAGCTATACAAAGCAAAACAAATACCCTGTACAGCTAAAAAAGAATACCCTTTACAAACTTTAAAAAAAAAAAAAAAAAATAGACCGCCCATAAGCTTAATAAACACGCACCCTAGACCCCCTACAAGCTAAAAAAAAAAAATAATAATAATAATAAAAATATTAAGTTATAATAAATATTATGTAAAACTATAAACCACAAGATAAACCACACACCATAGCCTACTCAGAGTCTCAGACCACACCCCTACGCCCCCCCCCCCCCCCCCCACCCACGCCCCCCGACCACCACACATATATATATATATATCTATCTTTACGGCGACGTTCATGTAATTCTTGTGATTATTTATTGCCCAATATTTTGACCTGATAAGACTTAGCAATAGGCTGAGTAGGGCTGGTGGGGTGGGGAGGGGGGTCTTTTAGCTTTGAGCGACTCGGTATGGTAGGCAGATGGCTCTCCTTATGTTACTATACCGCAGATGGCTCTCTTCTATCAAGTCTGTCATACTAGAGTAGATTCTCTACGACTTCGTTCTCACTGTCGTATGGTCTACATTATCTCGATCACTGACCTCTTCGTAGCTCAAAAAGACCTTGAGCAAACTGGATGTAAATATCCACACCTATTTACTGGTGAACTCTTCCCAAATTATAGAAATGTCAGCCCGATTGCTTTCATTAATTTTGAGTTATAAGAAGTTAAGGGGTCCAAATTATTATCAAGTTCGTTGGCGCTACCTATACCAGCTCCACAAAGATATTGAGAAATAGTGTGGCAGATAAGTGCGAACATTTGTGGGAATTGTGCGTTTCTTGATAGAAGTGTCAAAGTAGGCACACACACTAATAAACGCAGTATAACCATAATTAGCTATAGGGCCGTCACAGATTTATGGGAGGTGACCTGTTTTTGTTCTGTACTTTTCTATCTTTCTCTGGCTTGTATCCATTTGGCTCCATTCAGCCTACTGTTTTAAGACGTTTATCCCCATCCAGGTGTCATTTTTTTACTGGTGAGCGGTAGCGAGCCAGCATATTTTTTATTTTTGTTTGACAGCAGGCTAAATTTTTACATTTTTCGATAGAAAAATTTCTCCGGCGAAGCCGGATTTCTTCATATAATGCTGGCTTGCTATCGCTCGCCAGGAAGAAATCGACACCTAGATGGGGATAAACATCTTAAAATAGTTGGCTGAATGGGGCCGAATGGATACAAGCCAGAGAAAGAGAGAAAAGGACAGAAATAATAAAAAGCAGGTCACCCCCCTTAACCCGTTCTGTACCGGCGACGCCTTTCTTATTTGATTTCAGCTACATCTAGACGATTTTGTGAAGCCTAGGAAAGATATATGGTAGCTGAAAGGATTAATTGAGATAGTCTGTAGCTGCTTAATGGGTAGACGTTCTTTTGAAGCTGAACAAAATCGTCTAACAGTAACGATAATATAATGAACAGTACATCACCGGTACAGAAAGGGTTAACCTATGTTGGCTTTGGCAGTACCACAGTCTCACCATGACTACCAACGAGCAGGAACAGCAGACATCAATGGAGTACGCAGATCAGTGGTAGTAGTAGCAGACATCAATGGAGTAGCAGATCAGTGGTAGGAGTAGCAGACATCAATGGAGTACGCAGATCAGTAGTAGTAGTAGCAGACATCAATGGAGTATGCAGATCAGTAGTAGTAGTAGCAGACATCAATGGAGTACGCAGATCAGTGGTAGGAGTAGCAGACATCAATGGAGTATGCAGATCAGTAGTAGTAGTAGCAGACATCAATGGAGTACGCAGATCAGTACTAGGAGTAGCAAACATCAATGGAGTACGCAGATCAATAGTAGGAGTAGCAAACATCAATGGAGTACGCAGATCAGTAGTAGGAGTAGCAGACATCAATGGAGTACGCAGATCAGTAGTAGGAGTAGCAAACATCAATGGAGTACGCAGATCAATAGTAGGAGTAGCAAACATCAATGGAGTACGCAGATCAGTAGTAGGAGTAGCAGACATCAATGGAGTACGCAGATCAGTAGTAGGAGTAGCAGACATCAATGGAGTACGCAGATCAGTAGTAGGAGTAGCAGACATCAATGGAGTACGCAGATCAGTAGTAGGAGTAGCAGACATCAATGGAGTACGCAGATCAGTAGTAGGAGACATCAATGGAGTACGCAGATCAGTAGTAGGAGTAGCAGACATCAATGGAGTACGCAGATCAATAGTAGGAGTAGCAAACATCAATGGAGTACGCAGATCAGTAGCAGGCGTAGCAGACATCAATGGAGTACGCAGATCAGTAGCAGGCGTAGCAGACATCAATGGAGTACGCAGATCAGTAGCAGGAGTGCTGAACGCATTACCGAGGTAATCCTATCGGGCATGGAAGCATACATTCCATTCTCTTTCTCTCAGACTAATGCTAAAAAATCTTGGTTCACTCACGCCTGTTCTACTACTGTCCGCAATAAGGAGGAAGCATTCAAACGGTACCGACGCCTTAAAACTCAAGACTCTCATTCTTCATATGTTTCTGCCCGGAATCAAGCCAAATCTGTTCTTCGACTTGCCAAACACTCTTTCATCAATAATAAATGCACTGAACTATCCAACTCTAGCTCTTCCCAAGCTTTCTGGCATCTAGCCAAAAACCTCTCCAACAATTTCTCTTCCTCGTCTTTCCCTCCCCTTTCCCACTCTGATGGCACAACCATCACTTCTTCCTCTGACAAAGCTAAACTCTTCGCTCAAACTTTTGCTAGAAACTCCACCTTGGATGATTCCGGTGCTATTCCTCCCTCTCCGCCCTCCTCTCTCTTACTTATGCCTAATATCCTAATCTCTTCTAAAGATGTACTTTCTACCCTCTCTGGGCTTAACACTAATAAGGCGTACGGTCCGGACGGTGTTCCTCCTGTTGTTCTCAAAAACTGTGCTTCCGTGCTGACTCCCTGCCTAGGCAAACTCTTTCGTCTCTGTCTATCCTCTAACGTCTTCCCTTCATGCTGGAAGTTTGCTCACATTCAACCTGTCCCAAAGAAGGGTGACCGCTCTCAACCCTCCAACTATCGTCCAATTGCTCTTATCTCTTGTCTTTCTAAAGTTTTTGAAACTATTCTTGCTTCCAAATTTCTTAAGCATTTCTCTTCTCATAATCTGCTCTCAGATCGCCAGTATGGCTTCCTTAAGGGTCGCTCTACTGGTGATCTTCTTTCATATCTTACTAACTCTTGGTCATCCTCCTTTCGGGACTTCGGTGAGACTTTTTCTATTGCACTAGACATATCGAAAGCCTTCGATAGAGTCTGGCATAAATCTTTAATTTCTAAAACTACCCTCCTTCGGTTTCTATCCCTCCATCTGTGCCTTTGTCTCTAATTTCCTTTCCGGCCGTTCCATAGTCGCGGTTGTGGACGGCCATTGTTCACTTCCTCACCCTATAAACTCCGGTGTTCCTCAGGGCTCTGTCCTATCTCCTATTCTCTTTCTAATTTTTATAAATGATCTCCTTAACTGTACCTTAATTCCCATCCATTCATACGCAGACGACTCAACCTTACACTACTCCATTAGTTTTTCAGAATGCCCCAGCCAGCAATCCCTCAACGACAAACGTAATGAAGCCATAGAACTCTTAAATTCTGATCTAAATACTATTTCCAATTGGGGCAGAGAAAACCTTGTTAACTTTAATGCTTCCAAAACCCAATTTCTCCATCTATCTACCCTCAGGATCTCCCAGCGGACTATCCCTTATTCTTCAACAATACAAAAATCAACCCTTCATCTTCTCTCAATATTCTTGGTGTCTCTTTTTCTTTTGCTCTCATTTGGAAGGACCATATTACCAGTCTTGCTAAGGCAGCCTCCCAGAAGCTGGGTTTGCTCAACCGCCTTAGGGGGTTCTTTTCCCCTGCACAGCTTCTTGCTCTGTACAGGGGCATAGTGCGCCCTTGTATTGAGTATTGTTCACATGTGTGGGGAGGTTCCTCTCACACCGCTCTCCTAGACAAAGTTGAAAGGAAGGCCTTTCGTATCATTAACTCCCGTCCACTCACCAACTCTCTGCAATCTCTCTCTCTCCGCCGCAATGTTGCATCTCTCTCGCTATTCTATCGCTACTATAATAATCAGTGTTCCTCAGAGCTATCCCAGTGCATACCACCTCCTTACGTAGGGCACGTGGTACCCGTCTTGCAACTCAATCCCACCCCTACTCTGTGCAACTCTCCAACCCAAGAGTGAAACGTTACTCTCAAACTTTCTTCTACTCAACAGCTGAGCTCTGGAACTCTCTCCCAGAATCAGTCTTTCCCTCTTCTTATGACTTAAATTGCTTCAAACTCCGTGTGTCCAGGCATTTTGGCTCGAACGTCCCTTGATTTTGGCCCTGTCACTCTTTCAACTATGGGGGAGGCACTCGCTATAGGCAGTTATGCCTTTTGCCTCCCTCAATCACATAGAAAAAAAAAAAAAAAAAAAAAAGGAGTAGCAAACATCAATGGAGTACGTAGATCAGTAGTAGGAGTAGCAGACATCAATGGAGAACGCTGATCAGTAGTAGTAGTAGCAGACATCAATGGAGTACGCAGATCAGGAGTAGGAGTAGCAGACATCAATGGAGTACGCAGATCAGTAGCAGGCGTAGCAGACATCAATGGAGTACGCAGATCAGTAGCAGGCGTAGCAGACATCAATGGAGTATGCAGATCAGGAGTAGGAGTAGCAGACATCAATGGAGCACGCAGATCAGTAGCAGGCGTAGCAGACATCAATGGAGTATGCAGATCAGGAGTAGGAGTAGCAGACATCAATGGAGTACGCAGATCAGTAGCAGGCGTAGCAGACATCAATGGAGTACGCAGATCAGTAGTAGGAGTAGCAGACATCAATGGAGTACACAGATCAGGAGTAGGAGTAGCAGACATCAATGGAGTATGCAGATCAGTAGTAGTAGTAGCAGACATCAATGGAGTACGCAGATCAGGAGTAGGAGTAGTAGACATCAATGGAGTACTCAGATCAGTAGCAGGCAGAGGGAAATGAGCGTATGCAGAGCAGAAAAACAGCAGCCTTTGCCAATGTATCCACCCTTTTATTGCCTCTTACACCAACCGGCGCGGGGACCCAACACAATTTATTTTTCCTCGACGCTGAATGAGGAACAGCCACTCTAAAATGGTTAAGGGTGGTCACCTGCTTTTTTTTTTTTATCTTTCTCTTCTTGTCTCTCTTTCTCTGGTTTGTATCCATTCGGCCCCATTCAGCCAACTGTTTTAAGACTTTTATCCCCTCCAGATGTAAAAAAAAATCTGGCGAGCGATAGCAAACCAGCGTTGTATGGAGAAATCCGGCTTCGCCGGAGAAATTTTTCTATCGAAAAATATACAAATTAAGCTTTGCTGTCAAAAACAAAAATATACAGTATATATACTGGCTCGTTACCTCTCGCCAGGAAAATATTGACACCTAGATGGGGGTAAACGTCTTAAAACAGTAGGCTGAATGGGGCCAAAGAGAGAGGGAGAGAAAGAGAAAAAAGCGAGGTTGGCACCCTTAAATCTATAGAGTAAAGAGAATGATATGATGCCAGGGCCAAAAGTGCAGCTTGAGAGTAGCTATATTAAGCGGCAGCCAAAGAAAGACTACCCTCACAGCTAACATTACGGAACACAGCCCCAAGACCAACCCCAGAGGCAGATTTTAGAATTGTCATTATACAGTATACAGAGACAGCACTACCATTACTAGAATATTGCTCTAAAAACAAATGGATAAGAGATGGTGGAGCAACTGGAGTAATTGTGGCAGCAAATAACTTACAGAAATAGACCTCGGGAAGACCCAAGGAGCAACCCTAGGGATCTGTACAGGACAAACAGGAACTGCCGACAGACCAAACTTCTCCATCATTTCACGAACCCTATAACCAAATGGGGCAGCTATATTATATTAATTTCACCACAATACCAAACACCCCCAATGAAATTAATTAAAGTATATATGATCCGCCAGGATTCGAACCCGGGTTATCACACACAGATTTTTGCCACCGTAACCATTACACCACCAGGACGGTTAAAGGTTTATGCACACGCCTACGACTTATTATCCATTCTCGAATACTGGATATTAATCTAATCATGTTCATACTCCCAACCGCGCATGCGAGAATGTTGATTATAATTAAAAAATTAAAGTTTGTCGCGATACACACACAAACAAGAGAGTCTGGAAGGCGTACCGTAACCAAAAGCAGTAATTGTAACTACAGACTGACTCGGTAGATTCAAGGGATGGACACCGGTCGCCACCAACAAACAGGACATCGGGAAGGACCGAAAACTCCAGTCACGTCAAAGGTGTTTCGCAGTGTGTTTGTATCGACGAGGTAACAGTACTATGAGTGGTCCCCAATGCTGCCAGTGTTATGGTACTTCCCCATTTCAGGAAATGCTTGAATCGCAGGAACTCATTAGAAGTAAATAAACATGGTTAAAAACACACCAGAAAAATAAACAAAGAAGTGTGTATAAATCAGCAAGAGGAGAGCAAGGGAATATATAATTAGTTACCCCTACCATTATATATATATATATATATATACCCGGTATATATATATATATATATATATATATATAATGGTAGCTTACTGCTGCAGTATGGCTTTAGTCTAGGATATAATTATTTCCTCTTAGTAGGCTACCATCTTTGGGCTAGGTAAGGCTTCAGTATTACATCACTCTCCCCATTTCCTTCCCCCCCCCCTCGGGGCCCCCCCCCCCCCCATTCCCTTTTATAATTTATTCAGGGGAGGCAGACCGTTTTTCTGGACCGCCTTCCTTCTCCCTAATGTTTAGCCCCATAGTTATGAGATTAGAAGACGTTCGGCCCATCAGTTTGGCGATTTGAACCCCTTTCGTCCCATTTCGTTGTCAATTTTAAGACCTATCATGCCATTTAGGTGTCGCTTATTTCCTGGCGAGCGAAAGCGAGCCTGCAATTTTAAGAGGAACCGGCCTTCGGCCGGGAAATTTTTCTACCGAAAAATGTAAAAATATATCTTGAAGGGGGGTCTAGGGGGTGTTATTCTAAGCTTGATGGAGGTCTAGGGAGGAAACTAAACAAATATATGAATAAATGAATTAAGGAGGAAACTAAACAAAAAATATGAATAAATTAATTAATAGACCAAACAAACGGCCAGTCTCCCCTTAATTCTGGGCCAACGCGGCTTCTGATGTATAGATCAGCAAAGGAATACATTATGTAAATGTTGAGAAGGTATTTTGTTTTCTTCTTCAATGGCTGACGTTGGAGTTGGGAGAGAGAGAGAGAGAGAGAGAGTTACAAGGAATAGTTAGTGTCTCAGAGGCCTTGCAGTCCATTCCGAGGAGATACTCGAAGTAGAAGGAGCGAGACAATACACTCATTACAGTGTGCAAAGCACTTTCTACTCTCTTCTTGAACTGTTCTACTGAAGAACTGATTACAACTTCGGAGGGAGGTTTGTTCCATGTAGAACAGATCATGTATGTGGAAAAGTGTCCACAAATACTAGTGTCGAACCTTTTCAATTCTTATTTCCAGCCATGGTTGCGTGTTGTATTCATATGTAGACTAAAAGAGAGAGAGAGAGAGAGAGAGAGGGGGGGGGGCGATATTGCGACGTGCATAATACAAAACACTAATAGGTACTAATAGGTAATAATAGGTACTAATATGTAATAATAGGTACTAATAGGTACTAATAGGTAATAATAGGTACTAATAGGTACTAATAGGTAATAATAGGTAATAATTTTTTTTTTTTTTTTTTTTTTTTTTTTAAGAGACAATGAACGGAGGAAGGAAAAACACAGATAAAACAAAAAGGTCCATGTGCCTAAAGGCATCCTCCATTCATAAAATGTTTGTAACAACTGGATTTAAACATTTGTTGATTGTAAGTTTGTGGAAAGCAATTCGAGGGAAGTGAATTCCAAAGAGTAGTAGCTCTGGGGATAAATGAATTCTGATAAGCAGAAGTTCTGCATTGTGGAGGAGAAAGTGTAAATTCATGGGCGCTCTCAGCTGCCCTAGTTCTACGGGGAAAGATGTGGAGAGGCGGCACAATTGAAGCAAGTTCCTCGGAACAATTGCTGTGAAAATATCTGTAGAATAATGCAAGGGATGCAACGTTTCTTCGTATGGCTAATGTAGGAAGGTCCTGTGTGATTGCAGGATTATTGATTAATCTAATAGCTTTATTTTGAATTTTGTCCAACTGCCTCAATGCAACCACTCCACTTCCACCCCACAGAGGTGAACAGTAATCCATCTGAGAGCGCACATGACTTTTATATATTACGGCCAACTGCTCGTCAGTGAAGAATTCTCGAACTCTGTACAGGAGTCCCAGTTTTTTAGAGGCATTCTATAGGCATTCAATAGGTACTAATAGGTAATAATAGGTAATAATAGGTAATAATAGGTAATATTAGGTAAGGTAGGTAATATTAGGTAATAATAGGTAAAATAGGTAATATTAGGTAATAATAGGTAAAATAGGTAATAATAGGTACTAATAGGTAATAATAGGTAATAATAGGTACTAATAGGTAATAATAGGTAATAATAGGTAATAATAGGTACTAATAGGTAATAATAGGTACTAATAGGTAATAATAGGTACTAATAGGTAATAATGGGTAATAATAGGTACTAATAGGTAATAATGGGTAATAATAGGTACTAATAGGTAATAATAGGTAATAATGGGTAATAATAGGTAATAATAGGTACTAATAGGTAATAATAGGTACTAATAGGTAATAATAGGTACTAATAGGTAATAATAGGTACTAATAGGTAATAATAGGTACTAATAGGTAATAATAGGTACTAATAGGTAATAATAGGTAATAATAGGTAATAATAGGTACTAATAGGTAATAATAGGTACTAATAGGTAATAATGGGTAATAATAGGTAATAATAGGTACTAATAGGTAATAATAGGTAATAATAGGTACTAATAGGTACTAATAGGTAATAATAGGTACTAATAGGTAATAATAGGTAATAATGGGTAATAATAGGTACTAATAGGTAATAATAGGTACTAATAGGTAATAATAGGTACTAATAGGTAATAATAGGTAATAATAGGTACTAATAGGTAATAATAGGTAATAATAGGTACTAATAGGTAATAATAGGTACTAATAGGTAATAATAGGTAATAATAGGTAATAATAGGTAATAATAGGTAATAATAGGTAATAATATTTAGCCTCTTCTTTTAAACTGGTCTCCTTAAGGGGGCCCACCTTGCTTTGTTTCTCTTTCTCTCCCTCTCTCTTTGGCTTGTATCTATTCGGCCCCATTTAGCCTACTGTTTTAAGACGTTTACCCCCATCCAGGTGTCAATATTTTCCTGGCGAGCGGTAGCGAGCCAGCATATATATATTTTTGTTTTGACAGCAAAGTAAATTTGTACATTTTTCGATAGAAAAATTTCTCCGGCGAAGCCGGATTTCTCCATACAATGCTGGCGCGCTATCGCTCGCCAGGAAGAAATCGACCCCTGGATGGGGATAAACTTCTTAAAACAGTCGGCTGAATGGGGCCAAATAGATATAAGCCAGAAAAGAGAGAAAAGGAGAGAAAGAGAGAAAAAAGCCGGTGACCCCCCTTAAGAGCTGTTCGCAAACTTCGAATAAAGTTTGCTGAGAGAGAATGAAATCAATGAAAGCATGAGATTCTCCCAGGATTCGAACCTAGAATATCACATACAGAACGTACACGCTCTAACCATTATACCATCAAGACATTTATCATAGGTGAAGAAATAGCAAAAAGATTCAATTTAGCCGGAAACAACTTGGACAATGTATGCATTAGCCTCAGTAACCGCTACTGTGCAATGTTATTTTTAGGGAGGGTCACCTGTTTTTTTTTGTTTTTATCTTTCACACCTTTTCCCTGGCTTGTATCCATTCATAAGAACATAAGAAAATGGGAGTCTGCAGAAAGCCGATTGGCCTAAGCAAGGCAGATCCCTGTCCCACACAACCCCAATTACAAAGCCCAATTATAGGCTCAACACTCTAATACCCTGAGGATCATCTTACCAAAACGGTTAGAGATTAACGCAGGATTACGGGGGTCTGCAGAGCGCTGATTGGCCCAACCCGGCTGATCCCCCTTCACACCCAACCCTTCTCGTCCATATGCTTATCCAATTTTATCTTAAAGCTCCCTATCGTTTTTAATCCCACTATAGCACTTGGTAGTCCATTCCACCCATCTACAACTCTGTTACCAAACCAATATTTGCCTATATCTTTTCTGAAACGAAATTTATCTAATTTGAAACCATTTGTACGAGTTCATACACATTCGGCCATATTCAGCCAACTGTTTTAAGACGTTGATCCCCATCCAGGTGTCGATATCTTCCTGGCGAGCGATAGCGAGCTTGCATTATATGGAGAAATCCGGCTTCGCCGGAGACATTTTTCTATCGAAAAATTTACAGATTTAGCTTGCTGTCAAAACAAAAAATATATATATGCTGGCTCGCTACTGCTCGCCAGGAAAATATTGACACCTGGATGGTGGTAAACGTCTTAAAACAGTAGGCTGAATGGGGCCGAATGGATACAAGCCAAAGAGAGAGGGAGAGAAAGGGCAAACAAGCGAGGTAGGCTCCCTTAACTAACTATAAGCCATACATACACATGCACATACACATACACATACTCATACACATACACATACTCATACACATACACATACACATGCACATGCACATACACATACACATGCACATGCACATACACATACACATACTCATACTCATACACATACTCATACACATACACATACTCATACACATACACATACACATACTCATACACATACTCATACACATACACATACTCATACACATACTCATACACATACACATGCACATACACATACATACACATACACATACATATACATACACATACATACACATACTCATACACATACATACACATACACATACACATACACATACACATACACATACACATACGCATACACATACACATACTCATACACATACACATACTCATACACATACTCATACACATACACATACTCATACACATACACATACTCATACTCATACACATACACATACTCATACACATACTCATACTCATACACATACTCATACACATACACATACACATACTCATACACATACACATACACATACTCATACACATACACATACACATACTCATACACATACACATACACATACTCATACACATACACATACTCATACACATACTCATACACATACACATACTCATACACATACTCATACACATACTCATACACATACACATACTCATACACATACACATACACATACACATACTCATACACATACACATACTCATACACATACACATACACATACTCATACACATACATATACACATACACATACTCATACACATACACATACACATACTCATACACATACACATACTCATACACATACACATACACATACTCATACACATACACACACTCATACACATACACATACACATACTCATACACATACACATACTCATACACATACACATACACATACTCATACACATACACATACTCATACACATACACATACACATACTCATACACATACTCATACACATACACATACTCATACACATACACATACTCATACACATACACATACACATACACATACACATACTCACCACTGGCGAAGAAAGCACTGATAGAAGCGTATTTTTTATTTTCCTGTTGTGTATTAAACCGGTATCACACGAGAGCTTTCATAGTCAACATTCGATGATCAACATTTTTCTGGCAACATTTCTGAAATATTTTGCTCTGGTATCGGAAACTGGTGATAGATCAATTTAGGTGACAGAAATGTTGAAAATGTTGACCTCATAAGCTGCCAGACCAGTGTTGAGGATAAATGTTGAGTGAAAAAAAGCGCTCGTGTGATACCGGCTTTGCTGACCAACAAGTGATAGCCAACACAGTCTCCCATCGCTCTCTCTCGATATTTTACTCCCAATGATTTCTGTCTCCAACCTCCGTATTCTAAAACCAAACTTAAGTGCTACCCTAAGCTAATTAATTAGTTATAATAGGACTTTAGAGGCTATTCAACCATGAGGATTATTAAGCCCACCTTAAGGGGAGATATCCACTTGAGGGAGTTTTTTCTAGACCCCTTTATCTCTCATGTTTAGCCCCATTGCTTTTGATATTTTAAGACGTTTGCCCCATTATTTTGGCGATTTTAAGAACTTTCGCCCCATTTCTGTCAATTTTAAGACCTTTCGTGCCATTTAGGTGTCGATTCTATCCTGGCGAGCGATAGCGAGCCTGTAATTTAAGAGGAACCGGCTTTCAGCCGGGACATTTTTCTACCGAAAAATGTACAAATTTATCTTGAAAGGGGCTCAAGGGGGTGTAATCTTAAGCTTGAAGGATATCTAGAGACCAAACTAAAAACCTCCCCTTAAGTCAGGAAGAACGTGACCGGAGTCCCCGAGACCCCCGAGACTATACCCCCAGATATACTGGGGGTATAAACTTGGGGGTTGTCCTGCTCGACAACCCCAGACGCCTTCCTTAAGGGGAGATTTCCACTTGAGGGATTTTTTTCTGGACCCCATTCTCCCTCATGTTTAGCCCCATTGCTTTTGAGATTTTAAGATGTTCGCGCTAGTAGTTTTGACATTTTAAGTCATTTTGCCCCATTTCTGTCAATTTTAAGACCTTTTGTGCCATTAAGGTGTCGATTTTTTCCTGGCGAGCGATAGCGAGCCTTTAATTTAAGAGCAACCGGCCTCCGGCCGGGAAATTTTTCTACCGAAAAATGTACAAATTTATCTTGAAAGGGGGTCTAGGGGGTGTAATTTTAACCTTGATGAAAACGTAGGGAACAAACTAAATACCTCCCCTTAATCGCGACCAGGACTAGGGCCTCTGAACGAGAACCCCAGTCCCTTCTTCTACCCTAAGCATTCATAAACACAATATACATAAATAAATAGTGTTCTTTCTGAAACTGGACGATATATAACCCTGTATCGTAATTTAGCAATCAGATGGTATAACTTCGTTCGATAATTGAGTTAGGGAAGCACTCAAATGTAGTTTTAAAATACGGAGGTATGAACCTGATGGCAGTCGATAAAACGAAGCATATTGAATACGAGAATTGGCTCATTGCCGAAATTATGGATTGTAATAACACGCAGGTGATACAGTTCCTTTGTTCTGCAGTCCAATTTGGCGGGATTTGAAGTCATAATTGTGTGGATGCGACATTCACTCAGACGAACTGGAGACTATATAATAACAGAGATCGGCCAACCTCCCCTTTTTGGTGCCACTGCTCTCCTTCGCCTCTCTTTGCACTATATACACTGTGTGTATATATATATATATATATATATATATATATATATATATATATATATATATATAAAACAAAAAACACACACACCCAAACGCATTCGGTAATATTGGTGCAAGGCATAATTATTAGTTGGTTTACCGATCTAAATTCTACACGATTAAACATATGATCTCACCTCGTTGTTTTGCTAGTTATGGCACCAAAATGGCGTCAAAGCCAATAGATGACGGACCTCTCTACACTTCTACAGGATTCTAAGACAATTCAATAGTACCGAGCAGATGATTTTGAGAATCTGCTCAAGGAGATATCTCGACATGTTAACCCTTTGAAGCTCTGACGAGTTTTAGCAATTTATGTTGGCTATCATTAGACGATTGTATGCAGCTTAGGAATTAGCTGTGAGTATTAAAAGGGTAAATACTATCTCAATCAACCCTTTCACTTCCATATACCGTTACTAATTTGAATAAAGTCGTCTAATAGTAGCCAGAAACAGAACAGAAACGCGTATTGAACCTTGAAGGGGTTAACTATCCCGGTACCTACGTTAAACTTCGGATAGAAGATTCATGGAGCTTCGATCACGCGTGCTAAGGTTCAACGAAGATGACAATAGAATGTTTTTGGACTTTCACCTCACTTCCTTGATAGAGACGCTGCGTAGGTCTGACGGGAGTCTCTCTTCACACGCACTATTTTCTATTAAGCAACTGACATCCGTTCCATATTAAATTTAATCTACACATACTTTTCGTTTTGCATGTCACATTGACTATCTGTAAATTATTGGTATTGCAAACTTATTATATTTGTTATGCCACATGTATTTGTTGATTTCATTGAGCTTAGATGTGAAGTTGGTTGGTGTATAAAAACATAATAATGCTCTTCTGCAGTTTTAGTATATTCAGCATGGACTAAATCAGTTTCCATCACCTGTTTCTGGATTGTATAACATGCTAGTTGTCATTCTTTCAAAGTGGGATTTAGTCAATATCCATTGACTTTCTTTGAAACTTAGGGTAGTTTTTCTTAAAGTTTTCAAAATGATACAGTACTGATCTCATAATTATAATACATATCCTGTGTGAAAATTACAGTATAACTATCCACAAACGGAACCACTGTTTAAGTGACCGGCAAGGCTATAGCCTAAACATAATTTAAACTATATTTCCACGGTCTGAAATGCATTTTCGGTCCAATTCCAAATGTTGGGTAGGATCAGGGACAATTACAATTTAGAAATAGTTTAACTTGTAAGGAACTCTTAACAAAATGTTCAGATTGCTTACCATTGCCTAGGGTTCATATCCAGGCAGCTTTCACCATCTGGCAACTCTTCCTCAGCTGCAGCTTGTTCTTCTCGTCCAGGTGGCTCAAACATGTAGGGTCGTATTTGATCTTCATAGCCTATTAGACCTAGTTGTTGCGCTCCACAAGTACCGGTACTTGAAGCTGACGTTGATGCAGAGTTGTCCATGATCAGCCCGTAGTGTACAAGTTGAGTACTGGGCACTATTGTTTTCACAATGAAACTCGCTACACCTTGCCTATGATACTGGAGGAGCACTAGTGCTGACTGCTTCAGACCAGACCAGATGGCTGGAGTAAAGTAGTAAAGTGCAATTGGACAGAGAAAGAACAAACGGAGAAGTGAGAAGTACAGTAGAAGATTGAAAGTTCTCGGGCTCAACCAAGTTGCTTCATTGTCTG
The DNA here is from genome assembly GCA_032716605.1 of Paralithodes platypus. Lineage (NCBI taxonomy): Eukaryota > Metazoa > Arthropoda > Malacostraca > Decapoda > Lithodidae > Paralithodes > Paralithodes platypus. Next base: position 55,550,102 of record CM064566.1, on the reverse strand, counting down.
CTTCAGTCCACTGTATAAGTGGCTTTTTATACAATGGGTGATGCCAGGTTTACCTCCACCCAGACTGTCTTATCTAGGCACATTCTCACACAGGTGAAAATGAACCTCCACCACAACATGGTAGGCTAGGTAGCTTTGACAAGCTAGACGCATTTACTGTTACACACAAACTTCCACCACAAGGTAGCTTGACAAGCTAAGCTCACTTACTGCTGCACACTTACATCCCTGATGTATTAGCTTTAATTATACGTACGAGGCCCTTTCTGCATGCACCAGAGATTGGTATACCATCCACTTTCTCACACGATTCACAAAACCATGGAACACTTAGCACTAATATGATACTGAGGTATAGCAGTTTTGTATTTGACCATTAATCCTATACTTTGCGTGATAATACACCTCCAGCACGAATACCCAATTCTAACTCCGCTTAATGCGACACGTCCCCCTACATAAACAGTCTTTCGAAAGGTCTGTTTACCATTTAAGGGGTATTTTGAGTATGTCATTCCGTTAACTTCGTCTATAGACGCCATTTTGACTCTGGTATTCGCACTGTAAATTATAATAAAGTTTTGTACATTGTATTATTAATCTGATGTTACTAATGCAATTATACTAATATCGCTTTCTCTATCACTGTTTACTATCTAACTGCATCAAATGTGACCACTACATTTTAAAGAAAGACTGGAAGTAAAGATGGAGCCTAGAGTGGGAAATTAATGTGCTGACGTCACTTTATTCCCCCCGCCCCAAAAAAAAAAAAAATCAAAATAAAAAAGTAAATAAATAAATATTGGCTTGCATTTAATCAAAGAACATAAGAACATAAGAAAATGGGAGTCTGCAGAAAGCCGATCGGCCCACAAAAGGCAGATTCCTGTCACACCCAATCCCAATTACAAGGCCTAATTATAAGCCCAACTCGCCAATACCCTGGGAACCAACCCCTCAATTAAAGAACTCCGCCTCCTAATATTGTACATAGGGTATGTTGTACAATGACTATTCTGAAGAGATCTGAGTAGGTGATCTATGCCCTTTAAGGTACTGGCAAATTTCGTATCGGTCCTCTAGCAACCTTTCTAAAGTCTATAGGAAACTACTCGTACCTCTCACATATTAAATTATGTATAACTAATGCATCTGCATGGGAATTAGGACTGATTTTAATGTCCATCACAAAAGGTTCTGGCATGTTTCGTACCAGTCTTCTTGTAACCTTTCGTAAGTTTATAGGAAACTACCCATACCTCTCGCATATTTAATTTGTATAACTACTTCCTCTGAATGGCAGGACTTAAACCGAAGTGAGCAAATATACATTTAATAAAGGTGCACAGGCAATATAAAACAACATAATGGTGCACAGGCAATATAAAACAAAATAATGGTGCACAGGCAATATAAAACAACATGTGGACGTCGTATTTACTCGCCACTGTTATTTCATTCCATAGGGTCCAATACTTCTATCATTTCGTTGTTGTTTTTTTCCCTACCCACCTTGCCTGTTTACCCAACATGCATAATATTAAAAAACACTGTCTAGATGTGTAGGCTGTTGAAGGTTTCACTCCTTAAAAATAAACTAGGTTTAGGCCTAATAACCTGCCAATCCGTATATAGTTACGGACATGTTTGTACCAGTCCTCTGGTAGCCATGTTTGTACCAGTCCTCTGGTAGCCATGTTTGTACCAGTCCTCTGGTAGCCATGTTTGTACCAGTCCTCTGGTAGCCATGTTTGTACCAGTCCTCTGGTAGCCATGTTTGTACCAGTCCTCTGGTAGCCATGTTTGTACCAGTCCTCTGGTAGCCATGTTTGTACCAGTCCTCTGGTAGCCATGTTTGTACCAGTCCTCTGGTAGCCATGTTTGTACCAGTCCTCTGGTAGCCATGTTTGTACCAGTCCTCTAATAGCCTTTCTTATCAGTTTTAAGTGATAATCTGGCGTTTAGTATAAATGTACTGGCATGTTTGTACCACTCCTCTAGCAACCTTTCTTAAATTAGGACTGATAACCTGCCCATCAATATTAATGTACTGGCATGTTTGCACCAGTCCTCTAGCAGGCTTTCTTCTCACGTATGTATAGAAAATCACCCATGCCCCTCGCACTTTAGTAATGCATTACTATTTGCAGTAAAGATAAAGTTAACTTGTCTTTAGATTATGTATATCCCCTGGCTGTGCATCTCAAGATCCTTGACTAATGCATGCACCTTGGAGTTGGCCGAAAACCATACAGAACTTTATTTTGGGAAGCGTATAAAAAAGATGATACATGAATCCACTTGTTCAATATGACTCCAATGCCTTGTCAAGTATTGGTCATTTTTCATAGTTCGTTCTAATTTTCGAACAGTTTTTCTTGCTGGTACTGCAAATCTGCAACACTAGGCACAATTGCTGCTTGATAACTTACATGCAGCATTTTTAAATGCACGATCAAAGTATCTATAATGTGTACGACCTAATAACTCCTATAAAATTCCACCTGGCAAGCAAATATAAATTATAGGAACTGATTACCATAATTTCAGTAACGTACGGGCATGTTTGTACCAGTCCTCTAGAAGCCTTGAGTAGGTTGAGGAGTGATAATTGCGGTATACATAAGAACATAAGAAAATGGGAGTCTGCAGAAAGCCGATTGGCCTAAGCAAGGCAGATCCCTGTCCCACACAACCCCAATTACAAAGCCCAATTATAGGCTCAACACTCTAATACCCTGAGGATCATCTTACCAAAACGGTTAGAGATTAACGCAGGATTACGGGGGTCTGCAGAGCGCTGATTGGCCCAACCCTGCTGATCCCCCTTCACACCCAACCCTTCTCGTCCATATGCTTATCCAATTTTATCTTAAAGCTCCCTATCGTTTTTAATCCCACTATAGCACTTGGTAGTCCATTCCACCCATCTACAACTCTGTTACCAAACCAATATTTGCCTATATCTTTTCTGAAACGAAATTTATCTAATTTGAAACCATTGGTACGAGTTCTTTCGCTATCACTGAGCTTTAGTACATTTGTCATGTCCCCTTTGTTAATCCCACTAACCCACTTGAACACCTCTATCATATCCCCTCTAACTCTGCGTCTCTCTAACGAATGTAAGCCTAATTTCTTCAACCTTTCTTTATACGGAAGATTTCTAATATTATGGATCATTTTTGTCATTCTACGTTGTACTCTCTCCAATGAATCTATGTCCATTCTGTAATAAGGACACCAAAATTGAACAGCATAATCCATATGGGGTCTCACTAATGACAAGTAAAGTTTTAAGATAACATCAGCAGTTCTGTTACTCACACTCCTTGAGATGAACCCGAGAATCCTGTTTGCCTTGTTTCGAACGCTTATACACTGTTGTCTAGGCTTCAAATCATTGCTAACAAACACACCTAGATCTTTCTCACAATTCGAGTTTTCTAATTCCACATTAGCTAGTTTATATTTAACATTTGTATGCATCTTCCCTATCTTTAATACCTTGCATTTGTCAATGTTAAACTTCATCTGCCAATTTACTGACCATTCGTGTAAGGTATCTAGATCCCTTTGGAGGCACTCTATATCTCTATCTGAATCAATTGTTCTCCCCATCTTGGTATCGTCTGCAAATTTACTTATCCTACTAGTTATACCTAAATCAAGGTCATTTATGTATATAACAAACAACAGAGGACCTAATACAGATCCCTGGGGGACACCACTTTTGACTGCTCCCCATTCTGACTTCGTACCATTTATGCTGACTCTCTGCTTCCTACCAATTAGCCATGACCTAATCCATCCCAACAACGCCCCACCTATTCCATGCGCCTCAACCTTTCTCATCAATCTCTCGTGGGGGACTCTGTCGAAAGCTTTACTGAAATCTAAATATATTATATCATATGACTTGTCATTATCTACTGCTTCATATACCTCTGAGAAAAAAACTAAGCAAATTAGTAAGGCAAGAACGTCCCTGAGTGAATCCATGCTGAGAAGAATTTATTAAATTAAATGTATCTAAGTGGTTTCTAATTTTACTAGCAATAATTGACTCTAGTAGCTTTCCTATGATTGATGTAAGACTAATGGGACGGTAATTGGATGCTATTGATTTGTCACCTTTTTTGAAGATCGGAACTACGTTTGCAAGCTTCCAAGCTTCTGGAACTATACCTGTCTCCAATGACTTGTTAAATAAAAATGTTAATGGGTAACTTAACTCATCCCTACATTCTTTTAATACTCTAGCATATACCTCATCAGGACCAGGCGATTTATGAGGTTTCAGTCTGTCAATTTCCTTAAGCACATCATTTCTACTTATAGTAACCGTACTTAACCTATTTTCTATACTATCGCTATATACCTTACGGACTTCTGGAAACTGTGCCAAATTTTCATTAGTGAAAACGGAAAGAAATTGACCATTTAATGTACTGCACATTTCTAAATCATTTTCTGTCATTTCTCCTATCGAAGTTTTAAGGGGACCAATTACATCTCTAACCTTGGATTTATATAGTTGGTAAAAAGCTTTAGGATTATTTTTTGAGTCATTGGCAACCTTAATTTCATAATTTCTTTTTTCTTTCCTAATATCCTTTTTTACCTGTCTTGATAGATTCTGATAGTAAGCAAGTAGGTGAATTTCGCCTTTTCTAATTTTTCTATATATTCCTCTCTTTTGTCCTAGAAGATCTAATAGTCTATTATTCATCCATTTGGGTTGGTTCTGTGTTGATCTAAATTTTCTTTTGGGGATGTATTTATTTTGTGCATTGAATACTGACTTGATAAAATTATCGTATGTATCTACCAAGGTTGACGTCTCTTCCTGACTTAAGATGACAGGTGCCTGAGAAGGGGTACACTCATTTGGACACCTGGATCGACTTAATTTTATTATGTTTGTTATATGTTTGTTATATTTAGCTATCCCTTGTTTTGTTTTGTTTTTTATAATTTTTGTCTTTATGTACCGCTACTTGATCTCTTAATGTTTTTAATTAATGATATTCCATTACTGACATTATAATTATTAGATGTAGCGCTGAATGATCGTTTCAGGTCCCAGTGCTTGGCATTTGTGCCTAAATGATATCCGTTCCAATATGACTACCAAGTGCTATAGTGGGATCTAAAATGGTAGGGAGCTTTAAGATAAAATTGGATAAGCATATGGACGAGAAGGGTTGGGTGTGAAGGGGGATCAGCCGGGTTGGGCCAATCAGCGTTCTGCAGACCCCCATAATCCTGCGTTAATCTCTAACCGTTTTGGTAAGATGATCCTCAGGGTATTAGAGTGTTGAGCCTATAATTGGGCTTTGTAATTGAATTGGGGTTGTGTGGGTCAGGGATCTGCCTTGCTTAGGCCAATCGGCTTTTTGCAGACTCCCATTTTCTTATGTTCTTATGTTCAAATTTAGGAGTGATCACCTGCCCATCAGTATATAGGCGCTGGCATGTTCGATAGTCTTCTAGCAGCCTTTCTTTTGTTTAGGACTGATAACCTGCCCATCAATATTCTCGAGCAGCCTTTCTTATGTCTAGAGAAAACCACCCAGCTTCTCGCACTTAATTCTCAGTTTCTAATTTTTGAGCCGTTTCTCTTGCTGGTGCTGAAGGTAATCTGCAACACTAAGCACAATTGCTGCTATGATAGCCTGCATACAGCATTTTGAAATATACTGGTTAGGTATCTATGCTGTGCAAGACCTGATCCTATAAAATGACCTTAGGAAGTTTGGCAAGCAAACATAAATTCTCGGAACTGTTAACCTTCACATCAATATTAAGGGGAGATCTCCACTTGAGGGATTTTTTTCTTGACCCCTTTCTCCCTCATGCTTAGCCCCATGGTTTTTCTAATTTTAAGACGTTTGCCCCATTATTTTGACGATTTTAAGGACTCAACCCATTTCTGTCAATTTTAAGACCTTTCGTGCCATTTAGGTGTCGATTTTATCCTGACATAAGAACATAAGAAAATGGGAGTCTGCAGAAAGCCGATTGGCCTAAGCAAGGCAGATCCCTGTCCCACACAACCCCAATTCAATTACAAAGCCCAATTATAGGCTTCACACTCTAATACCCTGAGGATCATCTTACCAAAACGGTTAGAGATTAACGCAGGATTATGGGGGTCTGCAGAGCGCTGATTGGCCCAACCCGGCTGATCCCCCTTCACACCCAACCCTTCTCGTCCATATGCTTATCCAATTTTATCTTAAAGCTCCCTACAGTTTTAGATCCCACTATAGCACTTGGTAGTCCATTCCACCCATCTACAACTCTGTTACCAAACCAATATTTGCCTATATCTTTTCTGAAACGAAATTTATCTAATTTGAAACCATTGGTACGAGTTCTTTCGCTATCACTGAGCTTTAGTACATTTGTCATGTCCCCTTTGTTAATCCCACTAACCCACTTGAACACCTCTATCATATCCCCTCTAACTCTGCGTCTCTCTAACGAATGTAAACCTAATTTCTTCAACCTTTCTTCATACGAAAGATTTCTAATATTATGGATCATTTTTGTCATTCTACGCTGTACTCTCTCCAATGAATCTATGTCCATTCTGTAATAAGGACACCAAAATTGGACAGCATAATCCATATGGGGTCTCACTAATGACAAGTAAAGTTTTAAGATAACATCAGCAGTTCTGTTACTCACACTCCTAGAGATGAACCCGAGAATCCTGTTTGCCTTATTACGAACGCTTATACACTGTTTTCTAGGCTTCAAATCATTGCTAACAAACACACCTAGATCTTTCTCGCAATCTGAATTTTCTAATTCTAAATTAGCTAGTTTATATTTAACATTTGTTTGCATCTTCCCTATCTTTAATACCTTGCATTTGTCAATGTTAAACTTCATCTGCCAATTTACTGACCATTCATGTAAGGTATCTAGATCCCTTTGGAGGCACTCTATATCGCTATCTGAATCAATTGATCTCCCTATTTTAGTATCGTCTGCGAATTTACTTATCCTACTAGTTATACCTAAATCTAGGTCATTTATGTATATAAGAAACAACAGTGGACCTAATACCGATCCCTGGGGGACACCACTTTTGACTGCTCCCCACTCTGACTTGGTACTATTTATGCTGACTCTCTGTTTCCTACCAATTAGCCATGACCTAATCCATCCCAACAACGCCCCACCTATTCCATGTGCCTCAACCTTTCTCATCAATCTCTCATGAGGGACTCTGTCGAAAGCTTTACTGAAATCTAAATATATAATATCGTATGCCTTGTCATTATCTACTGCTTCATATACCTCTGAGAAAAAACTAAGCAAATTAGTAAGGCAAGAACGTCCCTGTGTGAATCCATGCTGAGAAGAATTGATTAAGTTAAATGTTTCTAAGTGGTTTCTCATTTTCCTAGCAATAATTGACTCTAGTAGCTTTCCTATGATTGAAGTGAGACTAATGGGACGGTAATTGGATGCTATTGATTTATCACCTTTTTTGAAAATCGGAACTACATTTGCAAGCTTCCAAGCTTCTGGAACTATACCTGTTTCTAATGAATTGTTAAAAAGAAATGTTAATGGGTAACTTAACTCATCTCTGCATTCTTTTAATACTCTGGCATATACCTCATCGGGACCAGGCGATTTCTGAGGTTTCAGTCTGTCAATTTCCTTAAGCACATCATTTCTACTTATAGTAACCGTACTTAACCTATTTTCTATACTATCTCTATATACCTTACGGACTTCTGGAATCTGTGCCAAATTTTCATTAGTGAAAACGGATAGAAACTGACTATTTAATGTACTGCACATTTCTAAATCATTTTCTGTCATTTCTCCTATCGAAGTTTTAAGGGGGCCTATTTTATCTCTAACTTTAGATTTATATAGCTGGTAAAAAGCCTTAGGGTTATTTTTTGAGTCATTGGCTATCCTGATTTCATAATTTCTTTTGTCTGTCCTTATACATTTTTTAACCTCTCTTGATAGATTCTGATAGTAAGCAAGTAGGTGAATTTCGCCTTTCTTTATTTTTCGATATATTCCTCTCTTTTTTCCTAGAAGGTCTAATAGTCTATTATTCATCCATTTGGGTTGGTTCTGTGTTGATCTAAATTTTCTTTTGGGGATATATTTATTTTGCGCATTGTGGAGTGAAGAAATAAAATTATTATATGTAGCTGTCAAATTATCCTGAGTTAAGACAGGTATCTGAGAGAGAGTATGTTCATTAGCGCACCTGGGTCCACTTAATAGTTTAACCATAGGATCGACTCTTAAGGCTCGTCTTAATCCACCATAATTGGCTTTTCTGAAATCTGGGATAAGTGTCGTATTCTCTTTAGCCTTTCCTGTCCATTGTATGTTAAAATAAATTGATTTATGATCACTATTTCCTATATTATAGTTGGTCTCCTATCTCTACATTATTTATCATTTGTTCATTATTACTGAGAACTAAATCGAGGATAGTATTACCTCTAGTAGGCGAGTCTATGAATTGAAATAAAAAACTATCCTGTACCGCCTCAATAAACTCTTCTGAATCTGAGTCGCCGATTTGATGCTGCCAATCAATATTCGGAAAATTAAAATCCCCTATAATACACATGCTAAACCTTGATGCTATTTTCACTTCCTGCCATAAAGCTGTACCTTCGTTTCTACTCATATTTGGTGGTCTATAAATAACTCCAATAATTATGGTCTCACTACCTTCGCTAACCTCAACCCAAACACTTTCGTTATCAGTATTTAGTCTAATACCTGATTTAATACAGCTGTTTAAAGAACTCCTGACAAACACTGCTATTCCGCCGCCCCTCCTACTTGTTCGGTCGCGTTTAAACAAACTATATCCTGGTATATGGAATTCTGCTAAAAAATGTCTTGATTCTGTATTAATCCATGTTTCAGTCAGTGCTATAATGTCTATATTTTCGTTGCTAACAAGTGCTCTAAGTTCATCCATTTTGTTACATAAACTCCTACAGTTTGTATAATATAATCGCAATGAATTTATTTTACTGGTATCGGATTTACCTTTATTTCTAACTGAATTCCCATCTTCTGTTACACCTTCAATATTTCTACTAGCAGTACAATTAAAATCCTGTGACTGATATTTTCTATTCCTATCTGATGTACCAGTACGGCAATTTACCCTATCTAGACAATTATTCTTACTCATATTCTCAGGCTTTATTTTCAGCGAAACCCCGCGACAATCCTATCTATTGACCTAGCTAAATTTGCCACCCCTAGCCGAGAAAGATGAACCCCGTCCTGTGCGTACAACTGATTTTTACCATAGAAACGGGTCCAGTTATCAAGGACGAGCGATAGCAAGCCTGTAATTTAAGAGGAACCGGCTTTCAGCCGGGAAATTTTTCTACCGAAAAATGTACAAATTTATCTTGAAAGGGAGTCAAGGGGGTGTAATTTCAAGCTTGACGGAAGTCTGAGAAGCACACTAAAAACCTTCCCTTAAGGTACTGGTATGTTTGTAAGAGTACCAGTCCGCTAGCAGGGTTTCTTATGTCTAGAGAAAATCACCCTGCCTCTCGCACTTTTAATTCTATATACATACTAGATGGGAATGCAAAGATTTAAACATGGATATTAAGAACATAAGAAACCAGAAATCTGCATAAGGCCGACCGGCCCACACGAGGCAGATTACATTCACTCCCATCCCATTCAATTTGTATGACTATATTTAAATATATACCGGTAGTTAATAACTCTAAAAAACAAAAATCAAAACTTACGAAAACAGAACATAGCAAACCTTGAGGGGAGATTTCCACTTGAGGGATTTTTTTTCTTGACCCCTTTCTCCCTCATGTCTAGCCCCATTGATTTTGAGATTTTAAGACGTTTGCCCCATTAGTTTGGTGATTTTAAGAATGTCCGCCCCATTCTGTCAATTTTAAGATTTGTCGTGCCATTTAGGTCGATTTTATCCTGGCGAGCAATAGCGAGCCTGTAATTTAAGATTAACCGGCCTTCGGCCAGGAATTTTTTTCTACCGAAAAATGTACAAATTTATCTTGAAAGGGGGTCAAGGGGGTGACATATTAAGATTGTTGGAGGAGTAGGAAACAAACTAAACACCTCCCCTTAAAACTAGCATAGTTATTACTAATAACAACAAAACCCCTATCATAACTAATATGAACAAAACGAAAAGAACTTAGCGAGATGGGATGGTTATAAAACCAACTGACCCACCACAATAAGGCCTACTACAGAGCCAAGGAAATATAATAACTCCCTGATAGATGGCCTGTATATAGCCTGCTGGTGACGGGTGTTCATAGAGGGCCGATCCTGCATTTTTTTGTGTCGTCTGTCATCTAGATTTAAAGTTTTATATTTCAATACCTTAAGGGGAGATCTCCACTTGAGGGATTTTTTTCTTGACCCCTTTCTCCCACATGTTTAGCCCCATTGCTTTTGATGTTATAAAACGTTTGCCCCATTAGTTTAGCGATTTTTAGAACTTTCACCCCATAAGTAAGACCTTTCGTGCCATATTCAGGTGTCGATTTTATCCTGGCGAGCGATAGCGAGCCTGTAATTTAAGAGTAACCGGCCTTCGGCCGGAACATTTTTCTACCGAAAAATTTACAAATTTAGCTTGAAAGGGACTCAAGGGGGTGTAATTTTAAGCTTGATGGAGGTCTAGGGAACAAACTAAATACCTCCCCTTAATAAGATATAGTCAGTGGTGTCGATTCCAATGCGAAAATACCAAGAAATAGTACGAGAAAAAAAAAGTTGCTCATCGAAAATCGACTGAAAAAGGGGCTCGTGTGATAATGTCATATATTTATTTATTTTTTTTTATTTTTTTTAATTGTATTACTGTAGATAATTTTTTAATCTTGTAAGCACAGTAACCCGTTAACCCCTTCCTTACCGAGGATGTATTTTGTGTTATTCCAGCTGTATTTAGAGGATTTTATGCAGCTCAGGAGGACACAGTGGTATTTAAGGGGAGGTATTTAGTTTGTTCCCTAGACCTCCATCAAGCTTAAAATTACACCCCCTTGAGTCCCTTTCAAGATAAATTTGTATATTTTTCGGTAGAAAAATGTCCCGGCTGAAAGCCGGTTCCTCTTAAATAACAGGCTCGCTATCGCTCGCCAGGATAAAATCAACACATAAATGGCACGAAAGGTCTTAAAATTGACAGAAATGGGTCGACAGTTCATAAAATCGTGAAAATAATGGGGCGAACGTCTTAAGATTAGAAAAGATATGGGGCTAAACATGAGGGAGAAAGGGGTCAAGAAAAAAATCCCTCAAGTGGAGATCTCCCCTTAAAATGGATAATCGAGATTGTTTGAAGCCTTTTAATCGCTACAAGTCCTCCCTAAGCTGGATATAATTGTCTAATAAATAATATCCAGGTTAAAATGACAAGGACGAGTCGGTCGGTATTAAAGGGGTGTAAAGGGAGATAATATCCACCTGGAGGATTTTTTTCTTGACCCCTTTCTCCCTCATGTTTAGCCCCATTGTTTTTGAGATTTTAAGACGTTCGCCCCATTAGTTTGGCGATTTTAAGAACCCTCGCCCCATTTCTGTCAATTTTAAGACCATTCGTGACATTTAGGTGTCGATTTTTTCCTGGCGAGCGATAGCGAGCCTGTAATTTAAGGGGAACCGGCCTTCGGCCGGGAAATTTTTCTACCGAAAAATTTCCAAATTTATCTTGAACGGGGGTCTTGGGAGAGTAATTTTAACCTTGATGGAAGTCTAGGGAATCAACTAAAAACCTCCCCTTAAGCAATCGAAATTGTATTTGGTTTTAGTCTAATTTATTGATCATGCATGACATGATCACTTTAGTTGCACCACGTAAATATTTTAACTATTTTATTTCCCAAGGTGATTTCTTGAACATGTAATAAACTGACCTTATACTAACAATCCACGGAATTTTCAACATTAGATTTGTATGTTAGAGCTATACAACTAGGGATAACTCAATGACAAGGTGATTTTGTACACATTTATTGGATATTAGTCTAACAAGGAAAAAACAAATAATAGTTTTTATTACACACTAGGAACAAAACTCCCTACGAAAAAAAAATCCCAAAATATGTGTATATATGTCGGTACCTTCAAGTATTTACTTTTTTTACCTTAGAAGTAGGTTAAGTTTGTCTGTTTGGTTAAGCTGCTGTCACACGAGCGAGTTTTCAGTCAATTTTCCATGAGCAAGTTTGTTCTCGTTATAATTCGGGACTTTTTTGCACTGTTATCGGTAACTAGAATGAAAGTATATTATGTTAGGCGGTTGAATTTTGATAATGTCATTTTTGAAGCTGCCAGACCACAATTGCCCGTAAAAATTGCTCGAAAAACGACTCGTGTGACTCCGGCTTTAGTTTAGATTTTGGAAAGCTTTAAACTTCGTGTGACCAATCATATTGACCCCAACATCCCTTGAATTTGGCTCTGTTACTCCTTTGTCTTTGGGGAGACCCTCTTTACTTGCAGCCTGCCTTTTGTCTCCTTCATACACATAGGACAAACAACAATAGAATGGCTGAAAAATCTTTACCTTTCCCACACGTCCTTATCATTTATTATGGCCAGTATTAAATGATTGTATTCAGTTTAGGAAGAACGTCTACCAATTAAGTCTACAAACTATCTCCATTCATCCTTTAAGGTGCCGTATAATCTTAGGTTGTATACAATCTTCTAAATACAGCTGAAATCAAAAATATGGCCTTGCCGGTACTGAAAGGGTTAAATATATCTCGATTATTTATATACTAATTAGTTTTTGCATTCAATATATTTTTAGTAAATATTAAATACAGGAGATGTTCCTTGAATCACTCGAAAAGCAACGATGTTATGATATCAATAGTCTGTTCAATATATTAGGGCAAAATGTTACCACTCCTCTATAACTCAAGTAAACTAGATGGAACTAATATTTCTACCATTTGGGAAGAGTCGACCAGAGAAATGTTGTGCATATTTACAGTTAATTGCTCTACTATTATTTAAGTTACGAGGTTTAGGGTTACGAATTTATGGGGGCCTTATAATGCGCGGACTATATTTATAAAGTACATCAAGATTTATGCAGGAACACATTTTGCAATTATCTGAAAAAAAAAATTACTCGGCAAATAAAAAGGTTTTTCAGGTTGGCCTTCATCCAGGATTCTTGTGTTGGAGACAATTAAGCAGTTTACTTCTGGCGTTAGCGAACCTTGCTTGAATTCTTCCATCTTTCTGCCGAAGGAGGTCTTGAAGATCTGTTGTAAAGCCGATCTTGGGTGGCGGATGCTGAAGGGGCCTCTGTTGTAGTCTGTGGTCTGTCCATGTTGACGTATTGGCTTGTGGACAGAATTCTATGGCCAACATCTAGTCGACGCATCCCACGAGCAACACACTGGGAAGGAGTCACGTCCTGTAGGTTTATGTAGGTCGCAGCACTCAGCGGGCCCTTGGATGCATTGGGAGAACAAAACGATGCAGAATGGGCGGATAGTTTGGCCGTCCTGGTGAGAGTTCTTGGGGACCTGGAAGATGTGGGTCTTTGGTGGTGGGACTGGACGAGGATGGTTGCATAGTTCGTGGCTTGCGAGGGGCCCTTGGACTTGGGGGGGGGGAGGTGTGGTGCGTGAGAATTTCAATCTTTCCAAAGGGCTGGTCATGTACGGAGAGGTGGTGAAGCTGGAATGAGCAGCGAGACGACTTCGGGGACTCTGGTCTGCAATAAAATATATATATATTAATAACTAAACCGTGATAATAAATAAAGCATAATTTATACAGTGTTAATACATCTCTAACATTTCACTGCTGTGCGCACCTAATTATTAGTAATTAATCCGTACTTCCCATTTACTAAAGCCAGAGTCCCACGAGCGTTTTTTTTTCCGAGCAATTAATGGTCGGCAGCTTACAAAATTACACTTTATCAGAATTCAGCCTCCTAACATAATCTACCTTAAGTCTAGTTACCGATACCAGTGCGAAATTGTCCTGAGATATTACGAGAAAAAACTTGCTCATGGAAAATTGACGGAAAAAGCGTTCGTGTGACAGCGGCTTTATACAGATGTTTTCCTTTGGCCATTTTAGTTATACTCCAGTCGCCATCGCTAAAAGTCTCTTGGAAACTTTAAGACTTCTAAATATTAAGCAAATTTGTAGCATTTGCAAGTGTAATTATAGGTGAGATTAAACCGGACAAGAACTCGCCATAGGACACATTGGACAAAAACTAAGGAATGATAATTTATTTAGAAAAGTTGACAAATTTATGGTGATTTAATGCACGTTTTGACAAGTCCGTGTAGGCCTAAACGTTCACTTTGTAATATATGCAATAATGTGTTCGCAAGGTACAAAACTCAACTTGAATTAGTATAAATTAACCAAAGCAAAATAAATTGTTAGTAATAAGCAGAGTTTGAATTAGTATAAGTTAACTAAAGCAAAATAAATTGTTAGTTATAAGTAGAGTTTGAATTATTAACTAAAGCAAAATAAATTGTTAGTTATAATTAGAGTTTGAATTAGTATAAGTTAACTAAAGCAAAATAAATTTTTAGTTATAATTAGAGTTTGAATTAGTATAAATTAACTAAAACAAAATAAATTGTTAGTAATAAGCAGAGTTTGAATTGGTATGAGTTAAGGGGAGATTTCCACTTGAGGGATCTTTTTCTTGACCCCTTTCTCCCTCATGTCTAGCCCCATTGCTTTTGAGATTTTAAGACGTTTGCCCCATTAGTTTGGTGATTTTTAAGAATTTCCGCCCCATTCTGTCAATTTTAAGACCTTTCGTGCCATTTAGGTGTCGATTTTATCCTGGCGAGCGATAGCGAGCCTGTAATTTAAGAGTATCGGCCTTCTCGCCGGGACATTTTTCTACCGAAAAATGTACAAATTTATCTTGAAAGGGGGTCAAGGGGGTGAAATTTTAAGATTGCTGGAGGAGTAGGAAACAAACTAGAAACCTCCCCTTAACTAAAGCAAAATAAATTGTTAGTAATAACCAGAGTTTGACAATATTTGGTTTGGTCCTGTTTTCCATGTAAGAGTTTTTAACCACCGGGGCACTTCAGTTGAATAATTGAATTTACAAGGCAAATTTCTCTTGGGCCAGCAGTATATACAAAGCCAAGACTTCCTTCTTTTCAGAGATTTTTTTTTTTTTTTTTTTTTTTTTTTTTTTAAGAGACAATGAACGGAGGAAGGAAAAACACAGATAAAACAAAAAGGTCCATGTGCCTAAAGGCATCCTCCATTCATAAAATGTTTGTAACAACTGGATTTAAACATTTGTAGATTGTAAGTTTGTGGAAAGCAATTCGAGGGAAGTGAATTCCAAAGAGTATAGCTCTGGGGATAAATGAATTCTGATAAGCAGAAGTTCTGCATTGTGGAGGAGAAAGTGTAAATTCATGGGCGCTCTCAGCTGCCCTAGTTCTACGGGGAAAGATGTGGAGAGGCGGCACAATTGAAGCAAGTTCCTCGGAACAATTGCTGTGAAAATATCTGTAGAATAATGCAAGGGATGCAACGTTTCTTCGTATGGATAATGTAGGAAGGTAGGAAGATTATCATAGTGCAGCCCTCTCGAGATTACTTGTTAACGTGTAGAAGGTGTATTTACCTCGGCTATTAAGGTTTATGTTTGTCTTTGATTTAGGGCAGGTTTCGTTAACTGATAAATACTGCATACTGGATATTTACGAATTAAAAACCTAACCCAATAGTGACCTCTTAAAAAGTAATGCTAAGGGGAGGTTTTTAGTTTGGTCCCTATATATCCATCAAGCTTAAGATTACACCCCCTTTAGTCCCTTTCACGATAAATTTGGACATTTTTCGGTAGAAAAATGTCCCGGTTGAAAGCCGGTTCCTCTTATATTACAGGCTCGCTGTCGCTCGCCAGGATAAAATTGACACCTAAATGGCACGAAAGGTCTTAAGATTGACAGAAATGGGTCGAAGGTTCTTAAAATCGTCAAAATAATGGGGCGAACGTCTTAAAATTAGAAAAGCAATGGGGCTAAACATAAGAACATAAGAACATAAGAAAATGGGAGTCTGCAGAAAGCCGATTGGCCTAAGCAAGGCAGATCCCTGTCCCACACAACCCCAATTACAAAGCCCAATTATAGGCTCAACACTCTAATACCCTGAGGATCATCTTACCAAACCGGTTAGAGATTAACGCAGGATTACGGGGGTCTGCAGAGCGCTGATTGGCCCAACCCGGCTGATCCCCCTTCACACCCAACCCTTCTCGTCCATATGCTTATCCAATTTTTTCTTAAAGCTCCCTATCGTTCTTGATCCCACTATATCACTTGGTAGCCTATTCCACCCATCTACAACTCTGTTACCAAACCAATATTTGCCTATATCTTTTCTGAAACGAAATTTATCTAATTTGAAACCATTGGTACGAGTTCTTTCGCTATCACTGAGCTTTAGTACATTTGTCATGTCCCCTTTGTTAATCCCACTAACCCACTTGAACACCTCTATCATATCCCCTCTAACTCTGCGTCTCTCTAACGAATGTAAACCTAATTTCTTCAACCTTTCTTCATACGGAAAATTTCTAATATTAGGGATCATTTTTGTCATTCTCCGCTGAATTCTCTCCAATGAATCTATGTCCATTCTGTAATAAGGACACCAAAATTGGACAGCATAATCCATATGGGGTCTCACTAATGACAAGTAAAGTTTTAAGATAACATCAGCAGTTCTGTTACTCACACTCCTAGAGATGAACCCGAGAATCCTGTTTGCCTTATTACGAACGCTTATACACTTGTTTTTCTAGGCTTCAAATCATTGCTAACCAAACACACCTAGATCTTTCTCGCAGTCTGAATTTTCTAATTCTAAATTAGCTAGTTTATATTTAACATTTGTTTGCATCTTCCCTATCTTTAATACCTTGCATTTGTCAATGTTAAACTTCATCTGCCAATTTACTGACCATTCAGTAAGGTATCTAGATCCCTTTGGAGGCACTCTATAATCGCTATCTGAATCAATTGATCTCCCCATTTTAGTATCGTCTGCGAATTTACTTATCCTACTAGTTATACCTAAATCTAGGTCATTTATGTATATAAGAAACAACAGGGGACCTAATACCGATCCCTGGGGGACACCACTTTTGACTGCTCCCCACTCTGACTTGGTACCATTTATGCTGACTCTCTGTTTCCTACCAATTAGCCATGACCTAATCCATCCCAACAACGACCCTCCTATTCCATGTGCCTCAACCCCTTTCTCATCAATCTCTCATGAGGGACTCTGTCGAAAGCTTTACTGAAATCTAAATATATAATATCATATGACTTGTCACTATCTACTGCTTCATATACCTCTGAGAAAAAGCTAAGCAAATTAGTAAGGGCACCGAACGTCCCTGAGTGAATCCATGCTGAGAAGAATTTATTAAGTTAAATTTTACTAAGTGGCTTCTAATTTTCCTAGCAATAATAGACTCTAGCAACTTTCCTATGATTGATGTGAGACTAATGGGACGGTAATTGGATGCTATCGATTTATCACCTTTTTTGAAGATCGGAACTACATTTGCAAGCTTCCAAGCTTCTGGAACTAAACCTGTTTCTAATGACTTGTTAAATATAAATGCTAATGGACTACTTAACTCATCTCTGCATTCTTTTAAACTCTAGCATATACCTCGTCAGGACCAGGCGATTTTTGAAGTTTTCAGTCTGTCAATTTCCTTAAGCACATCATTTCTACTTATACTAACTGTACTTAACATATTTTCTATACTATCACTATATACCATATTGACTTCTGGAATCTGTGCCAAATTTTCATTAGTGAAAACGGAAAGAAACTGACTATTTAATGTACTGCACATTTCTAAATCATTTTCTGTTATTTCTCCTATTGAAGTTTTTAGGGGGCCTATTACATCTCTAACTTTAGATTTATATAGTTGGTAAAAAGCTTTAGGGTTATTTTTTGAGTCGCTGGCTATCCTTATTTCATAATTTCTTTTTGCTTTCCTGATTTCCTTTTTGACCTGTCTTGATAGAGTCTGATAGTATATATGTAAATGATTTTTCACCTTTCTTTATTTTTCGATATATTCCTTTCTTTTTTCCTATAAGATCTATTAGCTTATTAGTCATCCATTTTGGTTGGTTCTGCGTCGATCTAAATCTTCTTTTAGGGATATATTTATTTTGAGCATTGTGATGTGAAGCAATAAACTGGTTATATGTAGGTGGCAAGTTTAACTCTGGCATATCCTGACTTAATCGCTTAACAATAGGGTCCACCCTTAAGTCTCTTCTTAGCCCACCATAATCGGCTTTTCTGAAATCTGGGATAAGTGTCGTATTCTCTTTAGCATTCCCTGTCCATTGTATATTAAAATAAATAGATTTATGATCGCTATTTCCTAGGTGGTCACCAATCTCTACATTATTTATCATATGTTCATTGTTACTGAAAACTAAATCAAGAATATTAATACCTCTAGTCGGCGTATCTATGAATTGAAATAAAAAACTATCTTGTACTACCTCTATTAACTCTTCTGAATCGGAGTCGCCTATTTGGTGCTGCCAATCAATGTTCGGAAAATTAAAATCCCCCATAATGCACACATTGCTAAACCTTGATGCTATTTTAATTTCCTCCCATAACGATTTTCCGCCATTTCTACTCATATTAGGCGGTCTATATATAACTCCAATAACTATGGTCTCACTACCTTCGTTAACCTCTACCCAAACACTTTCATTATCATTATTTAGTCTAATACCTGATTTAATACAGCTTTTTAATGTACTCCTGACAAACACTGCTATACCCCCGCCCCTCCTACTTGTTCGGTCATATTTAAACAAACTATATCCTGGAATATCAAATTCTGCTAAAAAATGCCTAGATTTCTGTATTAATCCACGTTTCAGTTAGCGCTATTATGTCTATATTTTCTCTGCTAACGAGTGCTCTAAGTTCGTTCATTTTGTTACATAAACTCCTACAATTTGTATAATATACCCTCAACCTATTACTTTTATTTGCAACTAATTTTCTATTGTGTTTAGCTAACTTATTATTTCCTGTTGAACTACTAGCTCTAGACGGAAATTCTACTCTATCAGTATTCTCATCTTTACTATCAGTTACATGTGTAGTGTTATCGATACTACTATACACATCACTATATCCGCACTATCTTGACTGATTATTTCTATTTTACTCACTGGTTTGTCACATGAAGTACCTGCTCCATATGGAGACAGTATTTTACTTACACACCCAGGTTTTTTTAACGAAACCCCGCAAAGAAAGAGCAAACTTCGCTATCACTGAGCTTTAAGTACAAATTTTGTCATGTCCCCTTTGTTAATCCCACTAACCCACTGGGACAGGGATCTGCCTTGCTTAGGCCAATCGGCTTTCTGCAGACTCCCATTTTCTTATGTTCTTATGTTCTAAACATTTCAAATATTTCGGTTGCCTAAATTCTCTTTATCAGTCTAGTTTCCGCTACCAGTGCAAAATATTCCTGAAAAGCTACCCGAAAAATGTTGATCGAATGTTTACTATGTTCTTATGTTCTTATGTAAAAGCTCTCGTGTGACACCGGCTTTACCAATGATCTTCAGATCTACTTTAATAATCACACTACTTGAACACCTCTGCCATAGAATGACAATAACTAGAGCCCCAACGCATACTGTATCCCGCGGCCCTAAATTTTAATTGAACCGCCAATATTGGAAATTAGTTAGATGCGCAAAGTAGCCTAATAACCTCGAGCACAATGTAAACGAACGATCGATGTTACTCCCGCGAACGCAACTTTTCTACAGAGTTCTTTTATATTGCCTAATATAATGTTAAAGCGTCCCTATTGTTTTAGTGTTTTGTTTACCCAAAAATGGGTGTAGCTTTGTGTTGGATGCTTGGAAACCCGAAAAAAAACATCTGTATTAAATCCTTGTGATAGGCTAACCTGTCAAATGCGCGCCCCTATAGTAAAATTGCACTAGGTACTAATAGGTGAATAGGCTACCAAGTTCTCTAGTGGGATCAAGAACGATAAGATACAATTAGATAGGCATATGACAGATGGGTGGTGTGAGAGTGATCTGTCAGGTGTGGCCCGGGTGTGGGATCTGACCTCTGACCGTTTCGGTGAGGTAAGTCCTAATGGTGTTTTTAAAGAGGGCTTATAATTGGAGTTGGGTGTGACAGGGATCTGCCTTGTGTGGGCCATCGGCTGCAGAACTACATTTTCTTATTATATATATATACACTATACAGTATATAATACACCATATATGTTTCGTAATTGTTTAGTTTATGTCCTCTTTTTCTAGTTATTAAAAACGTATTCTATGGTGTATTATATGATATATAGTAAGAACATAAGAACATAAGAAAATGGGAGTCTGCAGAAAGCCGATTGGCCTAAGCAAGGCAGATCCCTGTCCCACACAACCCCAGTTCAATTACAAAGCCCAATTATAGGCTCAACACTCTAATACCCTGAGGATCATCTTACGAAAACGGTTAGAGATTAACGCAGGATTATGGGGGTATGCAGAGTGCTGATTGGCCCAACCCGGCTGATCCCCCTTCACACCCAACCCTTCTCGTCCATATGCTTATCCAATTTTATCTTAAAGCTCCCTACCGTTTTAGACCCCACTATAGCACTTGGTAGTCCATTCCAAGCATCTACAACTCTGTTTACCAAACCAATATTGCCTATATCTTTTCTGAAACGAAATTTAATTTGAAACCATTGGTACGAGTTCTTTTCGCTATCAATGAGCTTTTAGTACATTTGTCATGTCCCCTTTGTTAATCCCACTAACCCACTTGACACACCTATCATATCCCCTCTAACTCTGAGTCTCTCTAACGAATGTAAACCTAATTTCTTCAAACCTTTATACGAAAGATTTCTAATATTATGGATCATTTTTGTCATCTACGCTGTACTCTCTCCAATGAATCTATGTCCATTCTGTAATAAGGACAACCAAAATTGGACAGCATAATCCCCATAAACTAAACACATTACAAGCATAGGCCTAAATGGTACACAATCAGACTAGGGTAAAATTAAGAGGGCTCTGTTTTAGGCCCTCTTCTGTTAATCATTTATATTAATGACCTTGATGTGAGAATAACTAGAAAAATCAGTAAATTTGCAGATGACGGTGAAATAGGAAGTGATTAAATTCTGATGATTGGGCGAGGTCAGTCCTCTTAGTATTAGTGAGTTGGGCCTATAATTGGGTCTTTTAATTAGGTTGGGTGTGAGAGTCTGCCTTATGTGGGCCAATCGGCTTTCTGCAGACTCTCGTTTCTTATGTTCTTACTTATGTTCTTATGTTTCTTATGTTCGATGTGTGTATTATAGGGGATTTCAATTTTCCGAATATTGATTGGCAGCATCAAATCGGCGACTCAGATTCAACAGAGTTTATTGAGGCGGTACAGGATAGTTTTTTATTTCAATTCATAGACTCGCCTACTAGAGGTAATAATATCCTCGATTTAGTTCTCAGTAATAATGAACAAATGATAAATAATGTAGAGATAGGAGACCAACTAGGAAATAGTGATCATAAATCAATTTATTTTAACATACAATGGACAGGAAAGGCTAAAGAGAATACGACACTTATCCCAGATTTCAGAAAAGCCAATTATGGTGGATTAAGACGAGCCTTAAGAGTCGATCCTATGGTTAAACTATTAAGTGGACCCAGGTGCGCTAATGAACATACTCTCTCTCAGATACCTGTCTTAACTCAGGATAATTTGACAGCTACATATAATAATTTTATTTCTTCACTCCACAATGCGCAAAATAAATATATCCCCAAAAGAAAATTTAGATCAACACAGAACCAACCCAAATGGATGAATAATAGACTATTAGACCTCCTAGGAAAAAAAGAGAGGAATATATCGAAAAATAAAGAAAGGCGAAATTCACCTACTTGCTTACTATCAGAATCTATCAAGAGAGGTTAAAAAATGTATAAGGACAGACAAAAGAAATTATGAAATCAGGATAGCCAATGACTCAAAAAATAACCCTAAGGCTTTTTACCAGCTATATAAATCTAAAGTTAGAGATAAAATAGGCCCCCTTAAAACTTCGATAGGAGAAATGACAGAAAGTGATTTAGAAATGTGCAGTACATGAAATAGTCAGTTTCTATCCGTCTTCACTAATGAAAATTTGGCACAGATTCCAGATTCCGTAAGGTATATAGAGAGAGTATAGAAAATAGGTTAAGTACGGTTACTATAAGTAGAAATGATGTGCTTAAGGAAATTGACAGACTGAAACCTCAGAAATCGCCTGGTCCCGATGAGGTATATGCCAGAGTATTAAAAGAATGCAGAGATGATTAATTTACCCATTAACATTTCTTTTTAACAATTCATTAGAAACAGGTATAGTTCCAGAAGCTTGGAAGCTTGCAAATGTAGTTCCGATTTTCAAAAAAGGTGATAAATCAATAGCATCCAATTACCGTCCCATTAGTCTCACTTCAATCATAGGAAAGCTACTAGAGTCAATTATTGCTAGGAAAATGAGAAACCACTTAGAAACATTTAACTTAATCAATTCTTCTCAGCATGGATTCACACAGGGACGTTCTTGCCTTACTAATTTGCTTAGTTTTTTCTCAGAGGTATATGAAGCAGTAGATAATGACAAGGCCTACGATATTATCTAGTTAGATTTCAGTAAAGCGTCCGACAGAGTCCCTCATGAGAGATTGATGAGAAAGGTTTAGGCACATGGAATAGGTGGGGCGTTGTTGGGATGGATTAGGTCATGGCTAATTGGTAGGAAACAGAGAGTCAGCATAAATGGTACCAAGTCAGAGTGGGGAGCAGTCAAAAGTGGTGTCCCCCAGGGATCGGTATTAGGTCCCCTGTTGTTTCTTATATACATAAATGACCTAGATTTAGGTATAACTAGTAGGATAAGTAAATTCGCAGACGATACTAAAATGGTTAGATCAATTGATTCAGATAGCGATATAGATTGCCTCCAAAGGGATCTAGATACCTTACATGAATGGTCAGTAAATTGGCAGATGAAGTTTTAACATTGACAATGCAAGGTATTAAAGATAGGGAAGATGCAAACAAATGTTAAATATAAACTAGCTAATTTAGAATTAGAAAATTCAGACTGCGAGAAAGATCTAGGTGTGTTTGTTAGCAATGATTTGAAGCCTAGAAAACAGTGTATAGGCGTTCGTAATAAGGCAAACAGGATTCTCGGGTTCATCTCTAGGAGTGTGAGTAACAGAACTGCTGATGTTATCTTAAAACTTTACTTGTCATTAGTGAGACCCCATATGGATTATGCTGTCCAATTTTGGTGTCCTTATTACAGAATGGACATAGATTCATTGGAGAGAGTACAGCGTAGAATGACAAAAATTATCCATAATAGTAGAAATCTTCCGTATGAAGAAAGGTTGAAGAAATTAGGTTTACATTCGTTAGAGAGACGCAGAGTTAGAGGGGATATGATAGAGGTGTTCAAGTGGGTTAGTGGGATTAACAAAGGGGACATGACAAATGTACTAAAGCTCAGTGATAGCGAAAGAACTCGTACCAATGGTTTCAAATTAGATAAATTTCGTTTCAGAAAAGATATAGGCAAATATTGGTTTGGTAACAGAGTTGTAGATGGGTGGAATGGACTACCAAGTGCTCTAGTGGGATCTAAAACTGTAGGGAGCTTTAAGATAAAATTGGATAAGTATATGGACGAGAAGGGTTGGGTGTGAAGGGGGATCAGCCGGGTTGGGCCAATCAGCGCTCTGCAGACCCCCATAATCCTGCGTTAATCTCTAACCGTTTTGGTAGGATTATCCTCAGGGTATTAGAGTGTTGAGCCTATAATTGGGCTTTGTAATTGATTTAGGGTTGTGTGGGACAGGGATCTGCCTTGCTTAGGCCAATCGGCTTTCTGCAGACTCCCATTTTCTTATGTTCTTATGTTCTTATGTACCTTGCATTTATCAATATTGAAACTAATCTGCCAATTTATTAACCATTCATGTGAGTATCTAGATCTCTTTGGAGTCATTCAATGCCACTATCCAAATTTAATATTCTCCCCATTTTGTTATCTTCAAATTGGTATCCAGATGTTTCGCCACCTGTCATGGTTAGTTCCCAATAATAGTTCGCGGGTAGTGGTTTCGCTACTTCGCTATTCATTTGTTATATTAGACTAAAGATAATGTACACTAATTTATTGTATAATATAGCTACTTTAGGAAAACAAAATATATATTTTTAATATCAAAAGGGCTATAAATCTATATCTATCTATACACCGGTATGTTTAGCTATGAAGGTATTACTCTGCTTTTGTCCGTGGGCACATTCATCAATGAGCCGAGTTGGTAATATTATGCCATGTGGGCCGAGTTGGTATATAATGGGCCGAGTTGGTAATGGGCCGAGTTGGACTATATTAATTCCCATAAACTCACCTAGAAAACGGATAGCAGTTTGGTCTTGGTGTCGCCCTTGTCTGGTGTTCCTCCTGCTGTGTCTCCCTCAGGTGGCGGGACGTATAGCTTGGTTCAGGGTTTTCCTGATGGTTGCCGACTGCCTCATCATTAATTTCCTCTGCCACGGATTCCCCCTCGATTCTTAATTGTGCACCGGAGTTATTATTCATGTCTGACATGATTTGTCTTTCCCTCATGTACAGTTGTATTTCGAAGGTTTGAGACGCCGATATCACTCTTTTTTCAGGACTCTTGATTGGGACGATAGGTCGATATCACTCTTTTTACAGAACTCTTGATGGGAACAAACACTTCTTCACTCTAGTATCTATCCACAATAAGTTAAGTATTCCAAGCTCTGCACAGGAAGTATAAATAAACTGGTGTATCTGGTGTATATTCCTCGAAGGTTGGAGAGACTGATTCCTCTCCCTGTTCACCCACGAAGATCAAGAGAAGACTAACCTACATTGTTCACTGACCCAACTGATCACAAAAGGTCGACCGCACTTTGGAATCTCGAGGAAGTAGATGCTGCCACTCACAGTTATTTATTCATATATATATTTTTCCAATAATATATCTACCTTTACTTAGATTTGGGTATTGGCCAATTAGGATCCGATATAACTCGGTCGGACAAGGTATAATCAGGTTGGAATGTTGTTATACTATTACTAAACTATTACTAGGAAATAAAATGGTAGATATCTTAAGAGGGCAAGACGTGTTCAAGGGCAGTCTCTTGGTTCCTGTCTGTCAGGCCATTGGTCAGGTCAATGTGGGTTCCGGCATTCTAATTGGCCAGGCGTATGAAGCTGAAGTGTGATTGGTGAATATGTATACGGTGTTGTATTTGAGTCATTAAGGGGGGTGACCTGCTTTTTGTTATTTCTGTCCCTTTCTCTCTTTCTCTGGCTTGTATCCATTCGGCCCCATTCAGCCAACTCTTTTAAGACGTTTATCCCCATCTAGGTGTTGATTTATTCCTGGCGAGCGATAGCGACCCAGCATTATATGAAGAAATCCGGCTTCGCCCGAGAAATGTTTCTAGATCGAAAAATGTAGCAAATTGAGCCTGCTGTCAAAACAAAATAATAAAAAAATACTGCCTGGCTCGCTTACCGCTCACCAGTAAAAATTTACATCCATATGGGGATCAACGTCTTAAAACAGTGGGCTGAATGGATGCCAAAAATGGATACAAGCCCAAGAAAGATTGAAAAGGACATAACCAAAAACAGGTCACCTTAAGGCATAGTAATTGTTTAATTTGGGTGAATGTCTTAAATTCAATTATGCCTATACTAGTATAATTATATTTTAAATACTAATTTCTTAAATTTGGTATCATCACCGGCCGCTCAGAACAACTTAGAAATAATTATCTTCTAGTGTAAAACACCAAAAGGACCAACTTAGAAATAATTACTCTTCTATGTAAACACCAAAGAACAACTTAGAAATAATTATCTCCTAGTGTAAACACCAAAGGACAACTTAGAAATAATTATCTTCTAGTGTAAACACCAAAGAACAACTTAGAAATAATTATCTCCTAGTGTAAACACCAAAGGAACAACTTAGAAATAATTATCTTTCTAGTGTAAACACCAAGAGACCAAGTTAGAAATAATTATCCCCTAGTGTAAACACCAAAGGACAACTTAGAAATAATTATCTTCTAGTGTAAACACCAAAGAACAACATAGAAATAATTATCTCCCTAGTGTAAAACACCACAGGACAACTTAGAAATAATTATCTTCTAGTGTAAACACCAAAGACAACTTAGAAATAATTATCTCCTAGTGTAAACACAAAAGGACAACTTAGCAATAATTATCTTCAGTGTAAACACCAACAGGGACAACTTAGAAATAATCTTATCTTCTCAGTTGTAAACACCAAAGGGGAACAACCTTAGAAATATTATCTTCTAGTGTAAACACCAAACGGACAACTTAGAAATAATTATCTCTAGTGTAAACACCAAAGACAACCTCAACGCCAGATCATATTTTGCAATGCCATTTTTAAGGTAGAATGACCTTCTTAAAGGGAGATTTCCACTTGAGGGATTTTTTTCCTTGACTCCTTTCTCCCTCATGTTTAGCCCCCATTGGTTTTTCTAATTTTAAGAACGTTTGTTTTTTTTTTTTTTCCCATTATTTGACGATGTTCAGAACTGTCAAACCCATTGCTGGTTCAAGTTTAAGACCTTTTTCCTGCCATTTCGGTGTCGATTTTATCCTGGCGAGCGATAGCGAGCCTGTAATTTAAGTAGGAACCGGCTTTCAGCCGGAAATTTTTCGTACCGAAAAATGTACAAATTTCATCTTGAAAGGGGCTCAGGGGGTGTAATCTTAAGCTTGAAGGATATCCAGTTCACCAACACTAACAAATCTTCCCCTTAAATAAAATAACTCGAATGGTGTTGGGCCGGGTGAGATATTTGGCCGGAACTTTAAGATACACATATAAATTTGTACATTTTTTCATAACACTTACAACACACGACCACAAATGTGTGTATAATGCTGCATATATATATATATCGACATACCCTAGGTTACAAAGATTTATATGTAAACGTAGGCTTAGCTAAACCAAGATAATTAGACTACAAAAACCCTCTATAGGGAAAGCTAAACAAAAAAGGCTTACTAAAATCCGAACCAGGTTTGGTGGTGGAGTCCTTAAGGGGGTGGACCTGTTTTTTTGTCATTTCTGTTCCTTTTCTCCTCTTATCTCTGGCTTGTATCCATTTGGCCCCATTCAGCCTACTGTTTTAAGACGTTGATATTCCCCATCTCGGTGTCGATTTCTTTCCTGGCGAGCGATAGCGAGCCATCATTATATGCAAAAATCCGGACATTTATCTATATCGTAAAAATGTACAAATACCCATGACTACATACAGATTCATAACTCGCTCTACATGTACAGATGGCAAAAGGACTCTTGGTAAAGCTGAAGTAAGGGATTATAGAAAGCCGGAAATGGGAGGAATGTATAGAAGTCATTTTGAAAGGCATTAAAAGGGAAGGACTGACCGTTTGTTAATTTGGGGTTGGGTGTGACAGGGATCTGCCTTTGATGGGGGATCGAATCGGCTTTTTGTTGCCACCTCCCTTTTTCTTGTGTTCTTGTTGGTCTATTAATTAATTTATTTCATATCTTTTTAGTTTCCTCCCTAGAACCTCCACCTTAGACAAAAAAAACCTTAGTCCCCCCCCCCCCCCTCTCCCTTTAAGATAAATGTGTAATTTTTTCGGTTGAAAAATGTTCCGCCGAAGGCCTGTTCCTCCTATTACAGGCTCGCTATCGCTCGCCAGGAAAAAATCGACACCTAAATGGCTTTGAAATGTCTTGAAATTGACAACGAAATGGGGCGAAATGGTGTTTAAAAAATCGCCAAACTAAACTAGTGGGCCGAACGTCTTAATACTAATCCCAAAACAAGTGGGGCTAAACATTAGGAAGAAGGGGGTCCAGAAAAACGGTCTTCTGCCTCCCTTAAAGGTGGCTAGCTAGGGATTACTATGGGTGGGTGGGAGTGGGGTGAGAAAAGGGAGAGTGGATTGGAGTGAATTTAGTAGCGTCGGCAGTAAGATGGGGTGGAAGCCTTGATGGATTTAATGGGAGATCTCCACTTGGAAGGATTTTTTCTGGACCCTTTTCTACCCTTATGTTTGCCCCATTGCTTTTGATATTATAAAACGTTTCGCTTCGCGCTCCATTACTTTGGCATTTTTATGAACTTTCACCCCATGTTAAACCTTTCGTGCTATTTCCAGGTGTCGTCGATTTTATCCTGGCGGGAGCGATAGCGAGCCTGTAATTTAAGAGAAAACGGCCTTAGGCCGGGACTTTTTTCTAACCGAAAAATGTACAAATTAAATCTTATGAAAGGGACTCAAGGGGGTGTAAATTTTAAGCTTGATGGAGGTCCTAGGGAACAAACTAAATACCTCCCCTTAAGGGAGGCCCTCCTCGATTTTTGTTCTCTTTCTCTCCCTCTCACTCCCTCTCTCTTTGGCTTGCATCATATTCATTCGGCCCCATTCAGCTTACTGCTTTAAAGGACGTTTACCCCCATCCATGGTTGTCAATATTTTTGCTGGCGGAGCGGTAGCGAGCCAGCATATATATATATATTTGTTTTGGACAGCAAGCTGTTAAATTTGTACATTTTTTCGATAGAAAAATTTCTCCGGCGACGCCGGATTTCGCCATAGAATTGATGGTCGCTATCACTCGCCAGGAAGAAATAGACCACCTAGATGGGGGGTAAACGTCTTAAAACAATAGGCTGAATGGGGCTGAATGGATACAAGCCAGGGAAAGAGAGAAAGGATAGAAAGAATTAAAGAAGCCGGTGACCCATCCCTAATGTGCATTAAGTGATGGTCGGGTTGGGGATTAAACCCCCTTCGGTACCGTCAGCGTCCTTTTTTAAAATTGTCTTCTAGTATCTATATTTCGACGATTTTGTGCAGTTTAAGAAGGATCTGCGGTAGTCAAAAGAGGTTAAGCGAGGATAGTGTGTAGGCCTTTTAAAAGGGGTAGACGGCCTTCTTAAGCGAATAAAAAATCGTCTAATACTTTCCAGAATATGATGCCCGAAATACGTCCACCGGACAGAAGGGGTTAATATAGACCGGGGTAATAATTATACACACAGCGAGGGAAAACAACAAGTCTGTAGAAAGTCGTTTGGGCCTCATTAAGGGGGGTGAACGCTGTTTTTGTTCAGTCCTTTTCTATCATTCTCCTGGCTTGTATCCATTTGGCCCCATTCAGTCTACTGTTTAAAGACTTTTATCCCCATCCAGGGTGTCACATTTCTTACCTGGTGAGCGGTAGCGAGCCAGCATCTATTTTTTATTTTTGTATGGACAGCAGGCTAAATTTGTACTTTTTTTCGAATGAAAAATGTCCTCCGTGCGAAGCCGGATTTCTTCATATAATGCTGGCTCGCTATCGCTTCGCCCAGGAAGAAATCGACACCTAGATGGGGATAAACGTCTTAAAATTATTTGGCTGAATGGGGCCGAATGGATACAAGCCAGAGAAAGAGAGAAAAGGACAGAAATAACAAAAAGCAGGTCACCGCCCCTTAAGAGGAAGTATTTAGATTGTATCCCTAGACCTCCATCAAGCTTTAAAATTACACCCCTTGGGTCCCTTTCAAGATAAATTTGGACATTCTTTTGGTAGAAAAAATTTCCGGCCGAAGGCCGGTTCCTCTTAAAATTACAGGCTCGCTATCGCGCTCGCCAGGATACAATCGACAACATGAATTGCACGAAAGGTCTTAATATGGGGTGAAAGGTTCTTAAAATCTGCTAAACTAATGGGGGTAAAAAACGTTTTTCTATAATATCAAAAGTCAATGGGGCTAAACATGAGGGAGAACGGAGTCAAAGGAAAAAAAAATCCCCTCAAGTTGGAGATCTCCCCTTAATATCAATTTGCTTAGTGTGTACCGTGTTCATGCAATATACAGTATATATATATATAGTTTCTTCGGGGCGCCAACAAACCCTCAAGATATGAATTCACCAGACTAATATATAATTCTTTTACACCACTTTTTTCATTAATTAAAATATTTCATTAATTAGGATTGGGTACTCGACAGTTAAGGGGAGGTGTGTAGATATGTTCCCTAGATTTCCATCAAGCTTAAAATTGCAACCCCTAGACCCGCCCCTTTTCAAATATAAATTTTGTAAAATTTTTTCGTCCGGCAGAAAAATTTTCCGGCCAAAGGCCGGTTGTCCTCTTAAAATAGAGGCTCCGCTATTGACTCGCCAGGGAAAAAAAAAAAATCGACACCTAACTGGCACGAAAGGTCTTAAAATTGAGAAGAAATGGGGCGAAGGAACTTAACATCACCTAACTAATGCGGCGAAATTCATAAAATCCTCAAAAACAATGGGGCTAAATATGAGGGAAAAACGGTGGTCCAGCAAAAAATCCCCTCCAGTGGAAATCTCCCCTTAAGTCGGGTTAAGGAGGTAGGTTAATTATGGTTGTTTAATATAGTTTAAACACTGTTCGTTTTATTAGAGGTTTGCAATAAATTGCCTGCCGTTTTTTTTTTTTTTTTATACGAAAGTTATTTGGCGAACATATACTGTAGGTTTATTTTTGAATTGACTCACTTGCGTAGTTTCAGGCTATATGGAAGTTCGGCCTATGTCTAGCCTCGATATTAAACACAAATTCAGTAGTTATGTAGGTTTCTGAATGAATAAATAGTATGGCTCGAATTTGGTTCCATGTATATATAAATTGACTGAAACTCGCCACTATAGCTTTGGTTTATTCTGCTAAATAATAGATCTCTGCAGGCTACTACTGCTCCAACTTCCTTATAGAACGATATCTCCGCAAGTGGTCAATTGGAAATGATTAACTATGTCAGGTGAGTTGTTCTATTTTGCACTTAAGAACATAAGAACATAAGAACATAAGAAAATGGGAGTCTGCAAAAAGCCGAATCGGCCCACACTAGGCAGATCCCTGTCACACCCAACCCAATTATTACATAACAACATAAGGTTCATAAGATCGCGGGAACCTGCATATGGAATGCTCCCACATGAAGCAGCTCCCCATTCACACCCAGCCCATATCACCCATATGGGAATCCAACTTATGCTTAAAGCTTTCAACTGTTTCTGCGCTAATTTCTGTTCTTGGCAGTGCATTCCACATTTTAACAAACGCTAGTCACCAAACCAGTGCTTTCCTATATCTTTTCCTAAATCTAAACTTATCTAACTGTAAACCATTTGAGCGGGTTATGTCACCGTTTTCTTTAGCTTTTAAATACCTCATCTATATCACCTTATTTAAACCTTTTATCCATTTAACTACCTCTATCATGTCTCCCCTACATCTTCGTCTCTCTAGTGTTGCAGGCCTATGACTTTCAACCTCTCCTCGACGATAAATTTCTAACATTATGAATCTTTTTGGTAATTTCTTCTTTGGACGGCCTCTAAAGGGTCGATATCCATTCTATAATAAGGTCACCAAAATTGAACAGGCTAGTCTAAATGGGGTCTTACTAGAGCTAAGTATAGTTGTAAGAAAACTTCAGCATCCCTGTTGCTAACACTTCTAGATATGAATCCGAGAATTCTATGTGCCCTATTCCTAACACTTATACACTTTTTTTCTGGGTTTCAGCAGATCATTACTAACCCTCACCCCCAAATCCTTCTCACACTCTGATTTATCCAATTCTACATTGTCTAGTTTGTATTTAGCATCTAAATTAACGATTTCCAATCCTTAATTACCTTACATTTGTCTACATTGAAACTCATCTGCCATTTCATGGACCACTCGTGCAAGTGATCGATATAATTTTGAAGACATTCCCTGTCGCTAGCTGACATCTATTCTCCTACCTATTTTTAGGTATCATCAGCAAATTTACTGATCCAAACTCCTTTATGCCCGAGTCAAAGATCATTTATGTAGATATGTGAACAGAAGATCATGAAGCATTGTTCGGGGAGATCACCTTTTTCAACGGCCCCCCCTATTTGTTAATTTATTTAGTTTTAGGTTATTTACAGGATTTGTCAACTTCTTTTGCCTTACTATCCACATTATATGTTAAGTTCTTTTATATCCTCTGTTTTCTTCTTCTCTGAATAAAATATCAGCTAATTTATT
>CM064566.1:55416826-55517687 GCA_032716605.1 Paralithodes platypus | reverse complement strand
AACATAAGAAAATGGGAGTCTGCAGAAAGCCTATTGGCCTAAGCAAGGCAGATCCCTGTCCCACACAACCCCAATTCAATTACAAAGCCCAATTATAGGCTTCACACTCTAATACCCTGAGGATGATCTTACCAAAACGGTTAGAGATTAACGCAGGATTATGGGGGTCTGCAGAGCGCTGATTGGCCCAACCCGGCTGATCCCCCTTCACACCCAACCCTTCTCGTCCATATGCTTATCCAATTTTATCTTAAAGCTCCCTACAGTTTTAGATCCCACTATAGCACTTGGTAGTCCATTCCACCCATCTACAACTCTGTTACCAAACCAATATTTGCCTATATCTTTTCTGAAACGAAATTTATCTAATTTGAAACCATTGGTCCGAGTTCTTTCGCTATCACTGAGCTTTAGTACATTTGTCATGTCCCCTTTGTTAATCCCACTAACCCCCTGAACACCTCTATCATATCCCCTCTAACTCTGCGTCTCTCTAACGAATGTAAACCTAATTTCTTCAACCTTTCTTCATACGGAAGATTTCTAATATTATGGATCATTTTTGTCATTCTACGCTGTACTCTCTCCAATGACTCTATGTCCATTCTGTAATAAGGACACCAAAATTGGACAGCATAATCCATATGGGGTCTCACTAATGACAAGTAAAGTTTTAAGATAACATCAGCAGTTCTGTTACTCACACTCCTAGAGAGGAACCCGAGAATCCTGTTTGACTTATTACGAACGCTTATACACTGTTTTCTAGGCTTCAAATCATTGCTAACAAACACACCTAGATCTTTCTCGCAATCTGAATTTTCTAATTCTAAATTAGCTAGTTTATATTTAACATTTGTTTGCATCTTCCCTATCTTTAATACCTTGCATTTGTCAATGTTAAACTTCATCTGCCAATTTACTGACCATTCATGTAAGGTATCTAGATCCCTTTGGAGGCACTCTATATCGCTATCTGAATCAATTGATCTCCCTATTTTAGTATCGTCTGCGAATTTACTTATCCTACTAGTTATACCTAAATCTAGGTCATTTATGTATATAAGAACAGTGGACCTAATACCGATCCCTGGGGGACACCACTTTTGACTGCTCCCCACTCTGACTTGGTCCTATTTATGCTGACTCTCTGTTTCCTACCAATTGCCATGACCTAATCCATCCCAACAACGCCCCACCTATTCCATGTGCCTCAACCTCTCTCATGAGGGACTCTGTCGAAAGCTTTACTGAAATCTAAATATATAATATCGTATGCCTTGTCATTATCTACTGCTTCATATACCTCTGAGAAAAAACTAAGCAAATTAGTAAGGCAAGAACGTCCCTGTGTGAATCCATGCTGAGAAGAATTGATTAAGTTAAATGTTTCTAAGTGGTTTCTCATTTTCCTAGCAATAATTGACTCTAGTAGCTTTCCTATGATTGAAGTGAGACTAATGGGACGGTATTGGATGCTATTGATTTATCACCTTTTTTGAAAATCGGAACTACATTTGCAATCTTCCAAGCTTCTGGAACTATACCTGTTTCTAATTAATTGTTAAAAAGAAATGTTAATGGGTAACTTAACTCATCTCTGCATTCTTTTAATACTCTGGCATATACCTCATCGGGACCAGGCGATTTCTGAGGTTTCAGTCTGTCAATTTCCTTAAGCCCATCATTTCTACTTATAGTAACCGTACTTAACCTATTTTCTATACTATCTCTATATACCTTACGGACTTCTGGAATCTGTGCCAAATTTTCATTAGTGAAAACGGATAGAAACTGACTATTTAATGTACTGCACATTTCTAAATCATTTTCTGTCATTTCTCCTATCGAAGTTTTAAGGGGGCCTATTTTATCTCTAACTTTAGATTTATATAGCTGGTAAAAAGCCTTAGGGTTATTTTTTGAGTCATTGGCTATCCTGATTTCATAATTTCTTTTGTCTGTCCTTATACATTTTTTAACCTCTCTTGATAGATTCTGATAGTAAGCAAGTAGGTGAATTTCGCCTTTCCTTTTATTTTTCGATATATTCCTCTCTTTTTTCCTAGAAGGTCTAATAGTCTATTATTCATCCATTTGGGTTGGTTCTGTGTTGATCTACATTTTCTTTTGGGGATATATTTATTTTTGCGCATTGTGGAGTGAAGAAATAAAATTTATATGTAGCTGTCAAATTATCCTGAGTTAAGACAGGTATCTGAGAGAGAGTATGTTTCATTAGCGCACCTGGGTCCACTTAATAGTTTAACCATAGGATCGACTCTTAAGGCTCGTCTTAATCCACCATAATTGGCTTTTCTGAAATCTGGGATAAGTGTCGTATTCTCTTTTGCCTTTCCTGTCCATTGTATGTTAAAATAAATTGATTTATGATCACTATTTCCTATATTATAGTTGGTCTCCTATCTCTACATTATTTATCATTTGTTCATTATTACTGAGAACTAAATCGAGGATAGTATTACCTCTAGTAGCGAGTCTATGAATTGAAATAAAAAACTATCCTGTACCGCCTCAATAAACTCTTCTGAATCTGAGTCGCCGATTTGATGCTGCCAATCAATATTCGGAAAATTAAAATCCCCTATAATACACACATTGCTAAACCTTGATGCTATTTTCACTTCCTGCCATAAAGCTGTACCTTCGTTTCTACTCATATTTGGTGGTCTATAAATAACTCCAATAATTATGGTCTCACTACCTTCGCTAACCTCAACCCAAACACTTTCGTTATCAGTATTTAGTCTATACCTGATTTAATACAGCTGTTTAAAGACCTCCTGACAAACACGGCTATTACCCGCCGCCCCTCCTACTTGTTCGGTCGCGTTTAAACAAACTATATCCTGGTATATGGAATTCTGCTAAAAAATGTCTTGATTCTGTATTAATCCATGTTTCAGTCAGTGCTATAATGTCTATATTTTCGTTGCTAACAAGTGCTCTAAGTTCATCCATTTTGTTACATAAACTCCTACAGTTTGTATAATATAATCGCAATGAATTTATTTTACTGGTATCGGATTTACCTTTATTTCTAACTGAATTCCCATCTTCTGTTACACCTTCAATATTTCTACTAGCAGTACAATTAAAATCCTGTGACTGATATTTTCTATTCCTATCTGATGTACCAGTACGGCAATTTACCCTATCTAGACAATTATTCTTACTCATATTCTCAGGCTTTATTTTCAGCGAAACCCCGCGACAATCCTATCTATTGACCTAGCTAAATTTGCCACCCGTAGCCGAGAAAGATGAACCCCGTCCTGTGCGTACAACTGATTTTTACCATAGAAACGGGTCCAGTTATCAAGGACGAGCGATAGCAAGCCTGTAATTTAAGAGAAACCGGCTTTCAGCCGGAAATTTTTCTACCGAAAAATGTACAAATTTATCTTGAAAGGGAGTCAAGGGGGTGTAATTTCAAGCTTGATGGAAGTCTGAGAAGCACACTAAAAACCTCCCCTTAAGGTACTGGTATGTTTGTAAGAGTACCAGTCCGCTAGCAGGGTTTCTTATGTCTAGAGAAAATCACCCTGCCTCTCGCACTTTTAATTCTATATACATACTTGATGGGAATGCAAAGATATAAACATGGATATTAAGATCATAAGAAACCAGAAATCTGCATAAGGCCGACCGACCCACACGAGGCAGATTACATTCACTCCCATCCCATTCAATTTGTATGACTATATTTAAATATATACCGGTAGTTAATAACTCTAAAAAACAAAAATCAAAACTTACGAAAACAGAACATAGCAAACCTTGAGGGGAGATTTCCACTTGAGGGATTTTTTTTCTTGACCCCTTTCTCCCTCATGTCTAGCCCCATTGCTTTTTGAGATTTTAAGACGTTTGCCCCATTAGTTTGGTGATTTTAAGAATGTCCGCCCCATTCTGTCAATTTTAAGATTTGTCGTGCCATTTAGGTGTCGATTTTATCCTGGCGAGCAATAGCGAGCCTGTAATTTAAGAGTAACCGGCCTTCGGCCAGGAAATTTTTCTACCGAAAAATGTACAAATTTATCTTGAAAGGGGGTCAAGGGGGTGACATTTTAAGATTGTTGGAGGAGTAGGAAACAAACTAAACACCTCCCCTTAAAACTAGCATAGTTATTACTAATAACAACAAAACCCCTATCATAACTAATTTGAACAAAACGAAAAGAACTTAGCGAGATGGGATGGTTATAAAACCAACTGACCCACCACCACAAGGCCTACTACAGAGCCAAGGAAATATAATAACTCCCTGATAGATGGCCTGTATATAGCTTGCTGGTGACGGGTGTTCATAGTGGGCCGATCCTGCATTTTTTTGTGTCGTCTGTCATCTAGATTTAAAGTTTTATATTTCAATACCTTAAGGGGAGATCTCCACTTGAGGGATTTTTTTCTTGACCCCTTTCTCCCTCATGTTTAGCCCCATTGCTTTTGATGTTATAAAACGTTTGCCCCATTAGTTTAGCGATTTTTAGAACTTTCACCCCATAAGTAGACCTTTCGTGCCATATTCAGGTGTCAATTTTATCCTGGCGAGCGATAGCGAGCCTGTAATTAAAGAGGAACCGGCCTTCGGCCGGAACATTTTTCTACCGAAAAATTTACAAATTTAGCTTGAAAGGGACTCAAGGGGGTGTAATTTTAAGCTTGATGGAGGTCTAGGGAACAAACTAAATACCTCCCCTTAATAAGATATAGTCAGTGGTGTCGATTCCAATGCGAAAATACCAAGAAATAGTACGAGAAAAAAAAAGTTGCTCATCGAAAATCGACTGAAAAAGGGGCTCGTGTGATAATGTCATATATATATATTTATTTATTTTTTTTTTTTACGTAATTGTATTATTGTAGATAATTCTTTAATCTTGTAAGCACAGTAACCCGTTAACCCCTTCCTTACCGAGGATGTATTTTGTGTTATTCCAGCTGTATTTAGAGGATTTTATGCAGCTCAGGAGGACACAGTGGTATTTAAGGGGAGGTATTTAGTTTGTTCCCTAGACCTCCATCAAGCTTAAAATTACACCCCCTTGAGTCCCTTTCAAGATAAATTTGTATATTTTTCGGTAGAAAAATGTCCCGGCTGAAAGCCGGTTCCTCTTAAATAACAGGCTCGCTATCGCTCGCCAGGATAAAATCAACACATAAACGGCACGAAAGGTCTTAAAATTGACAGAAATGGGTCGACAGTTCATAAAATCGTGAAAATAATGGGGCGAACGTCTTAAGATTAGAAAAGATATGGGGCTAAACATGAGGGAGAAAGGGGTCAAGAAAAAAATCGCTCAAGTGGATTATCTCCCCTTAAAATGGATAATCGAGATTGTTTGAAGCCTTTTAATCGCTACA
Source organism: Paralithodes platypus (assembly GCA_032716605.1). NCBI lineage: Eukaryota > Metazoa > Arthropoda > Malacostraca > Decapoda > Lithodidae > Paralithodes > Paralithodes platypus. The sequence continues at coordinate 55,512,299 of CM064566.1, read as the reverse complement.
AGTCCTCCCTAAGCTGGATATAATTGTCTAATAATATCCAGGTTATAATGACAAGGACGAGTCGGTAGGTAGTAAAGGGGTGTAAGGGGAGATAATATCCACCTGGAGGATTTTTTTCTTGACCCCTTTCTCCCTCATGTTTAGCCCCATTGTTTTTGAGATTTTAAAACGTTCGCCCCATTAGTTTGGCGATTTTAGAACCCTCGCCCCATTTCTGTCAATTTTAAGACCATTCGTGACATTTAGGTGTCGATTTTTTCCTGGCGAGCGATAGCGAGCCTGTAATTTAAGGGGAACCGGCCTTCGGCCGGGAAATTTTTCTACCGAAAAATTTCCAAATTTATCTTGAACGGGGGTCTTGGGAGAGTAATTTTAACCTTGATGGAAGTCTAGGGAATCAACTAAAAACCTCCCCTTAAGCAATCGAAATTGTATTTGGTTTTAGTCTAATTTATTGATCATGCATGCCATGAGCACTTTAGTTGCACCACGTAAATATTTTAACTATTTTATTACCCAAGGTGATTTCTTGAACATGTAATAAACTGACCTTATACTAACAATCCACGGAATTTTCAACATTAGATTTGTATGTTAGAGCTATACAACTAGGGATAACTCAATGACAAGGTGATTTTGTACACATTTATTGGATATTAGTCTAACAAGGAAAAAACAAATAATAGTTTTTATTACACACTAGGAACAAAACTCCCTACGAAAAAAAAATCCCAAAATATGTGTATATATGTCGGTACCTTCAAGTATTTACTTTTTTTACCTTAGAAGTAGGTTAAGTTTGTCTGTTTGGTTAAGCTGCTGTCACACGAGCGAGTTTTCAGTCAATTTTCCATGAGCAAGTTTGTTCTCGTTATAATTCGGGACTTTTTTGCACTGGTATCGGTAACTAGAATGAAAGTATATTATGTTAGGCGGTTGAATTTTGATAATGTCATTTTTGAAGCTGCCAGACCACAATTGCCCGTAAAAATTGCTCGAAAAACGACTCGTGTGACTCCGGCTTTAGTTTAGATTTTGGAAAGCTTTAAACTTCGTGTGACCAATCATATTGACCCCAACATCCCTTGAATTTGGCTCTGTTACTCCTTTGTCTTTGGGGAGACCCTCTTTACTTGCAGCCTGCCTTTTGTCTCCTTCATACACATAGGACAAAAAACAATAGATTATGGCTGAAAATCTTTACCTTTCCCCACCGGTGACGTCCTTATCATTTATTATGGCCAGTATTAAATGATTGTATTCAGTTTAGGAAGAACGTCTACCAATTAAGTCTACAAACTATCTCCATTCATCCTTTAAGGTGCCGTATTATCTTAGTTGTATACAATCTTCTAAATACAGCTGAAATCAAATAAATATGGCCTTGCCGGTACTGAAAGGGTTAAATATATCTCGATTATTTTATATACTAAATGTGTTAAGTTAGTTTTTGGATTCAATATATTTTTAGTAAATTATTGTTCCTTTACAGGAGTTTTGTTCCTGGTCTATCACTCGAAAAGCAACGAGATGTTATGATATGCAATAGTCTGTTCAATATTATTAGGGCAAAAATGTTTACCACTCCTCTATAACTCAAGTAAACTAGATGGAACTAATATTTCTACCATTTGGGAAGAGTCGACCAGAGAATATGTGTGCATATTTACAGTTAATTTGCTCTAACTATTATTAAGTTACAGAGGTTTAGGGTTACGATTTATGGCCTTATAATGGACTATATTTATAAAGTACATCAAGATTTATGCAGGAACACATTTTGCAATTATCTGAAAAAAATTACTCGGCAAATAAAAAGGTTTTCAGTTGGCCTTCATCCAGATTCTTGTGTTGGAGACAATTAAGCAGTTTACTTCTGGCGTTAGCGAACCTTTGCTTGATTCTTCCATCTTTCTTGCCGAAGGAGGTCTTGAAGATCTGTTGTAAAGCCGATCTTGGGTGGCGGATGCTGAAGGCCTCTGTTGTAGTCTGTGGTCTGTCCATGTTGACGTATTGGCTTGTGGACAGAATTCTATGGCCAACATCTAGTCGACGCATCCCACGAGCAACACACTGGGAAGGAGTCACGTCCTGTAGGTTATGTAGGCTCGCAGCACTCAGCGGGCCCTTGGATGCATTGGGGAGAACACCCAACGATGCAGAATGGGCGGATAGTTTGGCCGTCCTGGTGAGAGTTCTTGGGGACCTGGAGATGAGGGGTCTCTTTGGTGGGACTGGACGAGGATGGTTGCATAGTCGTGGCTTGCGAGGGGCCCTTGGACTTGGGGGAGGTGTGGTGCGTGAGAATTTCAATCTTTCCAAAGGGCTGGTCATGTACGGAGAGGTGGTGAAGCTGGAATGAGCAGCGAGACGACTTCGGGGACTCTGGTCTGCAATAAAATATATTATATATTAATAACTAAACCGTGATAATAAATAAAAGCATAATTTATACAGTGTTATAAATCTCTAACATTTCACTGCTGTGCGCACCTAATTATTAGTAAATTAATCCGTACTCCCATTTACTAAAGCCAGAGTCCCACGAGCGTTTTTTCCGAGCAATTATGGTCGGCAGCTTACAAAATTACACTTTATCAGAATTCAGCCTCCTAACATAATCTACCTTAAGTCTAGTTACCGATACCAGTGCGAAATTGTCCTGAGATATTACGAGAAAAAACTTGCTCATGGAAAATTGACGGAAAAAGCGTTCGTGTGACAGCGGCTTTATACAGATGTTTTCCTTTGGCCATTTTAGTTATACTCCAGTCGCCATCGCTAAAAGTCTCTTGGAAACTTTAAGACTTCTAAATATTAAGCAAATTTGTAGCATTTGCAAGTGTAATTATAGGTGAGATTAAACCGGACAAGAACTCGCCATAGGACACATAGGACACAAACTAAGGAATGATAATTTATTTAGAAAAGTTGACAAATTTATGGTGATTTAATGCACGTTTTGACAAGTCCGTGTAGGCCTAAACGTTCACTTTGTAATATAATTATGCAATAATGTGTTCGCAAGGTACAAAACTCAACTTAAATTAGTATAAATTAACCAAAGCAAAATAAATTGTTAGTTATAATTAGAGTTTGAATTAGTATAAATTAACTAAAGAAAAATAAATTGTTAGTTTAAGTAGAGTTTGAATTTTAACCAAAGCAAAATAAATTGTTAGTTATAATTAGAGTTTGAATTAGTATAAATTAACTAAAGAAAAATAAATTGTTAGTTATAATTAGAGTTTGAATTAGTATAAATTAACTAAAACAAAATAAATTGTTAGTAATAAGCAGAGTTTGAATTGGTATGAGTTAAGGGGAGATTTCCACTTGAGGGATCTTTTTCTTGACCCCTTTCTCCCTCATGTCTAGCCCCATTGCTTTTGAGATTTTAAGACGTTTGCCCCATTAGTTTGGTGATTTTTAAGAATTTCCGCCCCATTCTGTCAATTTTAAGACCTTTCGTGCCATTTAGGTGTCGATTTTATCCTGGCGAGCGATAGCGAGCCTGTAATTTAAGAGTAATCGGCCTTCGGCCGGGACATTTTTCTACCGAAAAATGTACAAATTTATCTTGAAAGGGGGTCAAGGGGGTGAATTTTAAGATTGCTGGAGGAGTAGGAAACAAACTAGAAACCTCCCCTTAACTAAAGCGAAATAATTTGTTAGTAATAACCAGAGTTTGACAATATTTGGTTTGGTCCTGTTTTCCATGTAAGAGTTTTTAACCACCGGGGCACTTCAGTTGAATAATTGAATTTACAAGGCAAATTTCTCTTGGGCCAGCAGTATATACTAAGCCAAGACTTCCTTCTTTTCAGAGATTTTTTTTTTTTGTTTTTTTGTTTTTTTAAAGAGACAATGAACGGAGGAAGGAAAAACACAGATAAAAAAAAAGGTCCATGTGCCTAAAGGCATCCTCCATTCATAAAATGTTTGTAACAACTGGATTTAAACATTTGTAGATTGTAAGTTTGTGGAAAGCAATTCGAGGGAAGTGAATTCCAAAGAGTAGTAGCTCTGGGGATAAATGAATTCTGATAAGCAGAAGTTCTGCATTGTGGAGGAGAAAGTGTAAATTCATGGGCGCTCTCAGCTGCCCTAGTTCTACGGGGAAAGATGTGGAGAGGCGGCACAATTGAAGCAAGTTCCTCGGAACAATTGCTGTGAAAATATCTGTAGAATAATGCAAGGGATGCAACGTTTCTTCGTATGGATAATGTAGGAAGGTAGGAAGATTATCATAGTGCAGCCCTCTCGAGATTACTTGTTAACGTGTAGAAGGTGTATTTACCTCGGCTATTAAGGTTTATGTTTGTCTTTGATTTAGGGCAGGTTTCGTTACCTGATAAATACTGCATACTGGATATTTACGAATTGAAAACCTAATCCAATAGTGACCTCTTAAAAAGTAATGCTAAGGGGAGGTTTTTAGTTTGGTCTCTGGATATCCATCAAGCTTAAGATTACACCCCCTTGAGCCCCTTTCAAAATAAATTTGTACATTTTTCGGTAGAAAAATGTCCCGGTTGAAAGCCGGTTCCTCTTATATTACAGGCTCGCTGTCGCTCGCCAGGATAAAATCGACACCTAAATGGCACGAAAGGTCTTAAGATTGACAGAAATGGGTCGAAGGTTCTTAAAATCGTCAAAATAATGGGGCGAACGTCTTAAAATTAGAAAAGCAATGGGGCTAAACATAAGAACATAAGAACATAAGAAAATGGGAGTCTGCAGAAAGCCGATTGGCCTAAGCAAGGCAGATCCCTGTCCCACACAACCCCAATTACAAAGCCCAATTATAGGCTCAACACTCTAATACCCTGAGGATCATCTTACCAAACCGGTTAGAGATTAACGCAGGATTACGGGGTCTGCAGAGCGCTGATTGGCCCAACCCGGCTGATCCCCCTTCACACCCAACCCTTCTCGTCCATATGCTTATCCAATTTTTTCTTAAAGCTCCCTATCGTTCTTGATCCCACTATATCACTTGGTAGCCTATTCCACCCATCTACAACTCTGTTACCAAACCAATATTTGCCTATATCTTTTCTGAAACGAAATTTATCTAATTTGAAACCATTGGTACGAGTTCTTTCGCTATCACTGAGCTTTAGTACATTTGTCATGTCCCCTTTGTTAATCCCACTAACCCACTTGAACACCTCTATCATATCCCCTCTAACTCTGCGTCTCTCTAACGAATGTAAACCTAATTTCTTCAACCTTTCTTCATACGGAAAATTTCTAATATTATGGATCATTTTTGTCATTCTACGCTGAATTCTCTCCAATGAATCTATGTCCATTCTGTAATAAGGACACCAAAATTGGACAGCATAATCCATATGGGGTCTCACTAATGACAAGTAAAGTTTTAAGATAACATCAGCAGTTCTGTTACTCACACTCCTAGAGATGAACCCGAGAATCCTGTTTGCCTTATTACGAACGCTTATACACTGTTTTCTAGGCTTCAAATCATTGCTAACAAACACACCTAGATCTTTCTCGCAGTCTGAATTTTCTAATTCTAAATTAGCTAGTTTATATTTAACATTTGTTTGCATCTTCCCTATCTTTAATACCTTGCATTTGTCAATGTTAAACTTCATCTGCCAATTTACTGACCATTCATGTAAGGTATCTAGATCCCTTTGGAGGCACTCTATATCGCTATCTGAATCAATTGATCTCCCCATTTTAGTATCGTCTGCGAATTTACTTATCCTACTAGTTATACCTAAATCTAGGTCATTTATGTATATAAGAAACAACAGGGGACCTAATACCGATCCCTGGGGGACAACCACTTTTGACTGCTCCCCACTCTGACTTGGTACCATTTATGCTGACTCTCTGTTTCCTACCAATTAGCCATGACCTAATCCATCCCAACAACGACCCTCCTATTCCATGTGCCTCAACCTTTCTCATCAATCTCTCATGAGGGACTCTGTCGAAAGCTTTACTGAAATCTAAATATATAATATCATATGACTTGTCACTATCTACTGCTTCATATACCTCTGAGAAAAAGCTAAGCAAATTAGTAAGGCACGAACGTCCCTGAGTGAATCCATGCTGAGAAGAATTTATTAAGTTAAATTTTACTAAGTGGCTTCTAATTTTCCTAGCAATAATAGACTCTAGCAACTTTCCTATGATTGATGTGAGACTAATGGGACGGTAATTGGATGCTATCGATTTATCACCTTTTTTGAAGATCGGAACTACATTTGCAAGCTTCCAAGCTTCTGGAACTAAACCTGTTTCTAATGACTTGTTAAATATAAATGCTAATGGACTACTTAACTCATCTCTGCATTCTTTTAATACTCTAGCATATACCTCGTCAGGACCAGGCGATTTTTGAGGTTTCAGTCTGTCAATTTCCTTAAGCACATCATTTCTACTTATACTAACTGTACTTAACATATTTTCTATACTATCACTATATACCATATTGACTTCTGGAATCTGTGCCAAATTTTCATTAGTGAAAACGGAAAGAAACTGACTATTTAATGTACTGCACATTTCTAAATCATTTTCTGTTATTTCTCCTATTGAAGTTTTTAGGGGGCCTATTACATCTCTAACTTTAGATTTATATAGTTGGTAAAAAGCTTTAGGGTTATTTTTTGAGTCGCTGGCTATCCTTATTTCATAATTTCTTTTTGCTTTCCTGATTTCCTTTTTGACCTGTCTTGATAGAGTCTGATAGTATATATGTAAATGATTTTCACCTTTCTTTATTTTTCGATATATTCCTTTCTTTTTTCCTATAAGATCTATTAGCTTATTAGTCATCCATTTTGGTTGGTTCTGCGTCGATCTAAATCTTCTTTTAGGGATATATTTATTTTGAGCATTGTGGAGTGAAGCAATAAACTGGTTATATGTAGGTGGCAAGTTTAACTCTGGCATATCCTGACTTAATCGCTTAACAATAGGTCCACCCTTAAGTCTCTTCTTAGCCCACCATAATCGGCTTTTCTGAAATCTGGGATAAGTGTCGTATTCTCTTTAGCATTCCCTGTCCATTGTATATTAAAATAAATAGATTTATGATCGCTATTTCCTAGGTGGTCACCAATCTCTACATTATTTATCATATGTTCATTGTTACTGAAAACTAAATCAAGAATATTAATACCTCTAGTCGGCGTATCTATGAATTGAAATAAAAACTATCTTGTACTACCTCTATAAACTCTTCTGAATCGGAGTCGCCTATTTGGTGCTGCCAATCAATGTTCGGAAAATTAAAATCCCCCATAATGCACACATTGCTAAACCTTGATGCTATTTTAATTTCCTCCCATAACGATTTTCCGCCATTTCTACTCATATTAGGCGGTCTATATATAACTCCAATAACTATGGTCTCACTACCTTCGTTAACCTCTACCCAAACACTTTCATTATCATTATTTAGTCTAATACCTGATTTAATACAGCTTTTTAATGTACTCCTGACAAACACTGCTATACCCCCGCCCCTCCTACTTGTTCGGTCATATTTAAACAAACTATATCCTGGAATATCAAATTCTGCTAAAAAATGCCTAGATTCTGTATTAATCCACGTTTCAGTTAGCGCTATTATGTCTATATTTTCTGTGCTAACGAGTGCTCTAAGTTCGTTCATTTTGTTTCATAAACTCCTACAATTTGTATAATATACCCTCAACCTATTACTTTTATTTGCAACTAATTTTCTATTGTGTTTAGCTAACTTATTATTTCCTGTTGAACTACTAGCTCTAGACGGAAATTCTACTCTATCAGTATTCTCATCTTTACTATCAGTTACATGTGTAGTGTTATCGATACTACTATTACACATCACTATATCCGCACTATCTTGACTGATTATTTCTATTTTACTCACTGGTTTGTCACATGAAGTACCTGCTCCATATGGAGACAGTATTTTACTTACACACCCAGGTTTTTTTAACGAAACCCCGCAACTGAAAGAGCAACTTTCGCTATCACTGAGCTTTAGTACAAATTTTGTCATGTCCCCTTTGTTAATCCCACTAACCCACTGGGACAGGGATCTGCCTTGCTTAGGCCAATCGGCTTTCTGCAGACTCCCATTTTCTTATGTTCTTATGTTCTAAACATTTCAAATATTTCGGTTGCCTAAATTCATCTATTATCAGTCTAGTTTCCGATACCAGTGCAAAATATTCCTGAAAAGCTACCAGAAAAATGTTGATCGAATGTTTACTATGTTCTTATGTTCTTATGTTCTTATGTAAAAGCTCTCGTGTGACACCGGCTTTACCAATGATCTTCAGATCTACTTTAATAATCACACCTACTTGAACACCTCTGCCATAGAATGACAATAAAAGGGGGGGGGGGAGAGCCCCAACGCATACTGTATCCCGCGGCCCTAAATTTTAATTGAACCGCCAATATTGGAAATTAGTTAGATGCGCAAAGTAGCCTAATAACCTCGAGCACAATGTAAACGAACGATCGACGTTACTCCCGCGAACGTAACTTTTCTACAGAGTTCTCTTTATATTTCGCCTAATATTAATGTTAAAGCGTCCCTATTGTTTTAGTGTTTTGTTTACCAAAAAATGGGTGTAGCTTTGTGTTGGATGCTTGGAAACCGAAAAACAACATCTGTATTAAATCCTTGGTGATAGGCTACCTGTCAAATGCGCGCCCCTATAGTAAAATTGCACTAGGTACTAGATAGGTGAAATAGGCTACCAAGTTCTCTAGTGGGATCAAGAACGATAAGATACAATTAGATAGGCATATGGACGAGATGGGTTGGGTGTGAGAGTGATCTGTCAGGTGTGGCCCGGGTGTGGGGATCTGACCTCTGACCGTTTCGGTGAGGTAAGTCCTAATGGTGTTTTAAAGCTGGGCTTATAATTGGAGTTGGGTGTGACAGGGATCTGCCTTGTGTGGGCCAATCGGCTTTCTGCAGACTCCCATTTTCTTATGTTCTTATTATATATATATACACTATACAGTATATATATACACTATATATATGTTTCGTAATTGTTTAGTTTATGTCCTCTTTTTCTAGTTATTAAAAACGTATTCTATGGTGTATTATATGATATATAGTAAGAACATAAGAACATAAGAAAATGGGAGTCTGCAGAAAGCCGATTGGCCTAAGCAAGGCAGATCCCTGTCCCACACAACCCCAGTTCAATTACAAAGCCCAATTATAGGCTCAACACTCTAATACCCTGAGGATCATCTTACGAAAACGGTTAGAGATTAACGCAGGATTATGGGGGTATGCAGAGTGCTGATTGGCCCAACCCGGCTGATCCCCCTTCACACCCAACCCTTCTCGTCCATATGCTTATCCAATTTTATCTTAAAGCTCCCTACCGTTTTAGACCCCACTATAGCACTTGGTAGTCCATTCCACCCATCTACAACTCTGTTACCAAACCAATATTTGCCTATATCTTTTCTGAAACGAAATTTATCTAATTTGAAACCATTGGTACGAGTTCTTTCGCTATCACTGAGCTTTAGTACATTTGTCATGTCCCCTTTGTTAATCCCACTAACCCACTTGAACACCTCTATCATATCCCCTCTAACTCTGAGTCTCTCTAACGAATGTAAACCTAATTTCTTCAACCTTTCTTCATACGAAAGATTTCTAATATTATGGATCATTTTTGTCATTCTACGCTGTACTCTCTCCAATGAATCTATGTCCATTCTGTAATAAGGACACCAAAATTGGACAGCATAATCCATAAACTAAACAATTACAAGCATAGGCCTAAATGGTACACAATCAGACTAGGGTAAAATTAAGAGTGGATCTGTTTTAGGCCCTCTTCTGTTAATCATTTATATTAATGACCTTGATGTGAGAATAACTAGAAAAATCAGTAAATTTGCAGATGACGATGAAATAGGAAGTGATAAATTCTGAGTATGATTGGGCGAGGTCAGTCCTCTTAGTATTAGTGAGTTGGGCCTATAATTGGGTCTTTTAATTAGGGTTGGGTGTGAGAGGGATCTGCCTTATGTGGGCCAATCGGCTTTCTGCAGACTCTCGTTTCTTATGTTCTTACTTATGTTCTTATGTTTCTTATGTTCGATGTGTGTATTATAGGGGATTTCAATTTTCCGAATATTGATTGGCAGCATCAAATCGGCGACTCAGATTCAACAGAGTTTATTGAGGCGGTACAGGATAGTTTTTTATTTCAATTCATAGACTCGCCTACTAGAGGTAATAATATCCTCGATTTAGTTCTCAGTAATAATGAACAAATGATAAATAATGTAGAGATAGGAGACCAACTAGGAAATAGTGATCATAAATCAATTTATTTTAACATACAATGGACAGGAAAGGCTAAAGAGAATACGACACTTATCCCAGATTTCAGAAAAGCCAATTATGGTGGATTAAGACGAGCCTTAAGAGTCGATCCTATGGTTAAACTATTAAGTGGACCCAGGTGCGCTAATGAACATACTCTCTCTCAGATACCTGTCTTAACTCAGGATAATTTGACAGCTACATATAATAATTTTATTTCTTCACTCCACAATGCGCAAAATAAATATATCCCCAAAAGAAAATTTAGATCAACACAGAACCAACCCAAATGGATGAATAATAGACTATTAGACCTTCTAGGAAAAAAAAGAGAGGAATATATCGAAAAATAAAGAAAGGCGAAATTCACCTACTTGCTTACTATCAGAATCTATCAAGAGAGGTTAAAAAATGTATAAGGACAGACAAAAGAAATTATGAAATCAGGATAGCCAATGACTCAAAAAATAACCCTAAGGCTTTTTACCAGCTATATAAATCTAAAGTTAGAGATAAAATAGGCCCCCTTAAAACTTCGATAGGAGAAATGACAGAAAGTGATTTAGAAATGTGCAGTACATTAAATAGTCAGTTTCTATCCGTTTTCACTAATGAAAATTTGGCACAGATTCCAGAAGTCCGTAAGGTGTATAGAGATAGTATAGAAAATAGGTTAAGTACGGTTACTATAAGTAGAAATGATGTGCTTAAGGAAATTGACAGACTGAAACCTCAGAAATCGCCTGGTCCCGATGAGGTATATGCCAGAGTATTAAAAGAATGCAGAGATGAGTTAAGTTACCCATTAACATTTCTTTTTAACAATTCATTAGAAACAGGTATAGTTCCAGAAGCTTGGAAGCTTGCAAATGTAGTTCCGATTTTCAAAAAAAGGTGATAAATCAATAGCATCCAATTACCGTCCCATTAGTCTCACTTCAATCATAGGAAAGCTACTAGAGTCAATTATTGCTAGGAAAATGAGAAACCACTTAGAAACATTTAACTTAATCAATTCTTCTCAGCATGGATTCACACAGGGACGTTCTTGCCTTACTAATTTGCTTAGTTTTTTCTCAGAGGTATATGAAGCAGTAGATAATGACAAGGCATACGATATTATATATTTAGATTTCAGTAAAGCTTTCGACAGAGTCCCTCATGAGAGATTGATGAGGAAGGTTGAGGCACATGGAATAGGTGGGGCGTTGTTGGGATGGATTAGGTCATGGCTAATTGGTAGGAAACAGAGAGTCAGCATAAATGGTACCAAGTCAGAGTGGGGAGCAGTCAAAAGTGGTGTCCCCCAGGGATCGGTATTAGGTCCCCTGTTGTTTCTTATATACATAAATGACCTAGATTTAGGTATAACTAGTAGGATAAGTAAATTCGCAGACGATACTAAAATGGGGAGATCAATTGATTCAGATAGCGATATAGAGTGCCTCCAAAGGGATCTAGATACCTTACATGAATGGTCAGTAAATTGGCAGATGAAGTTTAACATTGACAAATGCAAGGTATTAAAGATAGGGAAGATGCAAACAAATGTTAAATATAAACTAGCTAATTTAGAATTAGAAAATTCAGACTGCGAGAAAGATCTAGGTGTGTTTGTTAGCAATGATTTGAAGCCTAGAAAACAGTGTATAGGCGTTCGTAATAAGGCAAACAGGATTCTCGGGTTCATCTCTAGGAGTGTGAGTAACAGAACTGCTGATGTTATCTTAAAACTTTACTTGTCATTAGTGAGACCCCATATGGATTATGCTGTCCAATTTTGGTGTCCTTATTACAGAATGGACATAGATTCATTGGAGAGAGTACAGCGTAGAATGACAAAAATTATCCATAATATTAGAAATCTTCCGTATGAAGAAAGGTTGAAGAAATTAGGTTTACATTCGTTAGAGAGACGCAGAGTTAGAGGGGATATGATAGAGGTGTTCAAGTGGGTTAGTGGGATTAACAAAGGGGACATGACAAATGTACTAAAGCTCAGTGATAGCGAAAGAACTCGTACCAATGGTTTCAAATTAGATAAATTTCGTTTCAGAAAAGATATAGGCAAATATTGGTTTGGTAACAGAGTTGTAGATGGGTGGAATGGACTACCAAGTGCTATAGTGAGATCTAAAACTGTAGGGAGCTTTAAGATAAAATTGGATAAGTATATGGACGAGAAGGGTTGGGTGTGAAGGGGGATCAGCCGGGTTGGGCCAATCAGCGCTCTGCAGACCCCCATAATCCTGCGTTAATCTCTAACCGTTTTGGTAGGATGATCCTCAGGGTATTAGAGTGTTGAGCCTATAATTGGGCTTTGTAATTGATTTAGGGTTGTGTGGGACAGGGATCTGCCTTGCTTAGGCCAATCGGCTTTCTGCAGACTCCCATTTTCTTATGTTCTTATGTTCTTATGTACCTTGCATTTATCAATATTGAAACTAATCTGCCAATTTATTAACCATTCATGTGAGTATCTAGATCTCTTTGGAGTCATTCAATGCCACTATCCAAATTTAATATTCTCCCCATTTTGTTATCTTCAAATTGGTATCCAGATGTTTCGCCACCTGTCATGGTTAGTTCCCAATAATAGTTCGCGGGTAGTGGTTTCGCTACTTCGCTATTCATTTGTTATATTAGACTAAAGATAATGTACACTAATTTATTGTATAATATAGCTACTTTAGGAAAACAAAATATATATTTTTAATATCAAAAGGGCTATAAATCTATATCTATCTATACACCGGTATGTTTAGCTATGAAGGTATTACTCTGCTTTTGTCCGTGGGCACATTCATCAATGAGCCGAGTTCGTAATATTATGCCATGTGGGCCGAGTTGGTATATAATGGGCCGAGTTGGTAATGGGCCGAGTTGGACTATATTAATTCCCATAAACTCACCTAGAAAACATTGATAGCAGGTTGGTCTTGGTGTCGCCCTTGTCTGGTGTTCCTCCTGCTGTGTCTCCCTCAGGTGGCGGGACGTATAGCTTGGTTCAGGGTTTTCCTGATGGTTGCCGACTGCCTCATCATTAATTTCCTCTGCCACGGATTCCCCCTCGATTCTTAATTGTGCACCGGAGTTATTATTCATGTCTGACATGATTTGTCTTTCCCTTATGTACAGTTGTATTTCGAAGGTTTGAGACGCCGATATCACTCTTTTTTCAGGACTCTTGATTGGGACGATAGGTCGATATCACTCTTTTTACAGGACTCTTGATGGAAACAAACACTTCTTCACTCTAGTATCTATCCACAATAAGTTAAGTATTCCAAGCTCTGCACACTGCACAGGAAGTATAAATAAACTGGTGTATATTCCTCGAAGGTTGGAGAGACTAATTCCTCTCCCTGTTCACCCACGAAGATCAAGAGAAGACTAACCTACATTGTTCACTGACCCAACTGATCACAAAAGGTCGACCGCACTTTGGAATCTCGAGGAAGTAGATGCTGCCACTCACAGTTATTTATTCATATATATATTTTTCCAATAATATATCTACCTTTACTTAGATTTGGGTATTGGCCAATTAGGATCCGATATAACTCGGTCGGACAAGGTATTATCAGGTTTGAATGTTGTTATACTATTACTAAACTATTACTAGGAAATAAAATAATAGATATCTTAAGAGGGCAAGACGTGTTCAAGGGCAGTCTCTTGGTTCCTGTCTGTCAGGCCATTGGTCAGGTCAATGTGGGTTCCGGCATTCTAATTGGCCAGGCGTATGAAGCTGAAGTGTGATTGGTGAATATGTATACGGTGTTGTATTTGAGTCATTAAGGGGGGTGACCTGCTTTTTGTTATTTCTGTCCCTTTCTCTCTTTCTCTGGCTTGTATCCATTCGGCCCCATTCAGCCAACTCTTTTAAGACGTTTATCCCCATCTAGGTGTTGATTTATTCCTGGCGAGCGATAGCGAGCCAGCATTATATGAAGAAATCCGGCTTCGCCGGAGACATTTTTCTATCGAAAAATGTACAAATTTAGCCTGCTGTCAAACAAAAATAAAAAATATGCTGGCTCGCTACCGCTCACCAGTAAAAAATTTACATCCAGATGGGGATAAACGTCTTAAAACAGTAGGCTGAATGGGGCCAAATGGATACAAGCCAGAGAAAGATTGAAAAGGACATAACAAAAACAGGTCACCTTAAGGCATCGTAATTGGTTAATGGGTGAATGTCTTAAATTAATAGCCTATACTAGTATAATTATATTTTAAATACTAATTTTAAATTTGGTATCACCGGCCGCTCAGAACAACTTAGAAATAATTATCTTCTAGTGTAAACACCAAAGGACAACTTAGAAATAATTATCTTCTAGTGTAAACACCAAAGAACAACTTAGAAATAATTATCTCCTAGTGTAAACACCAAAGAACAACTTAGAAATAGTTATCTTCTAGTGTAAACACCAAAGAACAACTTAGAAATAATTATCTCCTAGTGTAAACACCAAAGGACAACTTAGAAATAATTATCTTCTAGTGTAAACACCAAAGAACAACTTAGAAATAATTATCTCCTAGTGTAAACACCAAAGGACAACTTAGAAATAATTATCTTCTAGTGTAACACCAAAAACAACTTAGAAATTATCTCCTAGTGTAAACACCAAAGGACAACTTAGAAATAATTATCTTCTAGTGTAAACACCAAAGAACAACTTAGAAATAATTATCTCCTAGTGTAAACACCAAAGGACAACTTAGAAATAATTATCTTCTAGTGTAAACACCAAAGGACAACTTAGAAATAATTATCTTCTAGTGTAAACACCAAAGGACAACTTAGAAATAATTATCTTCTAGTGTAAACACCAAAGGACAACTTAGAAATAATTATCTTCTAGTGTAAACACAAAAGGACAACTCAACGCCAGATAATTTGCAATGCCATTTTTAATTAGAATGACTTCTTAAAGGGAGATTTCCACTTGAGGGATTTTTTTCTTGACTCCTTTCTCCCTCATGTTTAGCCCCATTGTTTTTCTAATTTTAAGACGTTTTTCCCATTATTTTGACGATGTTAAGAACTTTCAACCCATTGCTGTCAAGTTTAAGACCTTTCCTGCCATTTCGGTGTCGATTTTATCCTGGCGAGCGATAGCGAGCCTGTAATTTAAGAGGAACCGGCTTTCAGCCCGGAAATTTTTCTACCGAAAAATGTACAAATTTATCTTGAAAGGGGCTCAGGGGGTGTAATCTTAAGCTTGAAGGATATCCAGTTACCAAACTAAAAATCTCCCCTTAAATAAAATAACTCGAAGGGGGTTGGCGGGTGAGATATTTGGCCGGAACTTAAGATACACATATAAATTTGTACATTTTTCATACACTTACACGACCACAAACTGTGTATAATGCTGCATATATATATATTTCGACATACCCTAGGTAAATATTTATATGTAAACGTAGGCTTAGCTAAACCAGAGAATTAGACTACAAAAACATCTATAGGGAAAGCTAAAAAAAAAAGGCTTACTAAAATCCGAACCAGGTGGTGGTGGTGGAGTCCTTAAGGGGGGTGACCTGTTTTTTGTTATTTCTGTCCTTTTCTCTCTTTCTCTGGCTTGTATCCATTTGGCCCCATTCAGCCTACTGTTTTAAGACGTTTATCCCCATCTCGGTGTCGATTTCTTCCTGGCGAGCGATAGCGAGCCAGCATTATATGAAAAAATCCGGACATTTATCTATCGAAAAATGTACAAATACCATGAATACATACAATCATACGTCGCTCTAAATGTACAGATGGCAAAAGGACTCTTGGTAAAGCTGAAGTAAGGGATTATAGAAAGCCGGAAATGGGAGGATCTATAGAAGTCATTTGGAAGGCATTAAAAGGGAAGACTGACCGTTTGTGTAATTGGGGTTGGGTGTGACAGGGATCTGCCTTGATGGGTCGATCGGCTTTTTGTTGACTCCCTTTTTCTTGTGTTCTTGTTTGGTCTATTAATTCATTTATTCATATCTTTTTAGTTTCCTCCCTAGACCTCCAAGCTTAGACAAAAAAACCTAGACCCCCCCCCCCCCCCTCCCCTTTAAGATAAATTTGTAATTTTTTCGGTAGAAAAATGTCCCGACCGAAGGCCTGTTCCTCTTAAAATTGCAGGCTCGCTATCGCTCACCAGGAAAAAATCGACACCTAAATGGCTTGAAAGGTCTTGAAATTGACAACGAAATGGGGCGAAAGGTGTTAAAATCGCCAAACTAGTGGGCCGAACGTCTTATAATCTCAAAACTAGTGGGGCTAAACATTAGGAAGAAGGGGGTCCAGAAAAACGGTCTGCCTCCCCTTAAAGGTGGCTAGCTAGGGATTACTATGGGTGGGTGGGAGTGGGGGAGAAAAGGGAGAGTGGATTGGAGTGAATTTAGCGTCGCAGTAAGATGGGGTGAAGCCTTGATGGAGTTTAAGGGGAGATCTCCACTTGAAGGATTTTTTTCTGGACCCTTTTCTCCCTTATGTTTAGCCCCATTGCTTTTGATATTATAAAACGTTCGCCCCATTACTTTGGCAATTTTAAGAACTTTCACCCCATGTTAAAACCTTTCGTGCTATTCCAGGTGTCGATTTTATCCTGGCGAGCGATAGCGAGCCTGTAATTTAAGAGAAAACGGCCTTAGGCCGGGACATTTTTCTACCGAAAAATGTACAAATTAATCTTGAAAGGGACTCAAGGGGGTGTAATTTTAAGCTTGATGGAGGTCTAGGGAACAAACTAAATACCTCCCCTTAAGGGAGCCCTCCTCGATTTTTGTTCTCTTTCTCTCCCTCTCCCTCTCTCTTTGGCTTGCATTCATTCGGCCCCATTCAGCTTACTGCTTTAAGACGTTTACCCCCATCCAGGTGTCAATATTTTGCTGGCGAGCGGTAGCGAGCCAGCATATATATATATATTTGTTTTGACAGCAAGCTAAATTTGTACATTTTTCGATAGAAAAATTTCTCCGGCGAAGCCGGATTTCGCCATAGAATGATGGTCGCTATCACTCGCCAGGAAGAAATAGACACCTGGATGGGGATAAACGTCTTAAAACAATAGGCTGAATGGGGCTGAATGGATACAAGCCAGGGAAAGAGAGAAAAGGAGAGAAAGATTAAAGAAGCCGGTGACCATCCCTAATGTGCATTAGTGATGGTCGGGTTGGGGATTAACCCCTTCGGTACCGCAGCGTCTTTTTAATTGTCTTCTAGCTATATTTCGACGATTTTGTGCAGTTTAAGAAGGATCTGCGGTAGTCAAAAGAGGTTAAGCGAGATAGTGTGTAGCCTTTTAAGGGGTAGACGGCCTTCTTAAGCTGAATAAAATCGTCTAATACTTGCCAGAATATGATGCCGAAATACGTCACCGGTACAGAAGGGGTTAATATAGACCGGGGTAATAATTATACACACACGAGGGAAAACAACAAGTCTGTAGAAAGTCGTTTGGGCCTCATTAAGGGGGGTGACCTGTTTTTGTTCTGTCCTTTTCTATCATTCTCTGGCTTGTATCCATTTGGCCCCATTCAGTCTACTGTTTTAAGACTTTTATCCCCATCCAGGTGTCAATTTCTTACCTGGTGAGCGGTAGCGAGCCAGCATATTTTTTATTTTTGTTGGACAGCAGGCTAAATTTGTACTTTTTTCGAATGAAAAATGTCTCCGGCGAAGCCGGATTTCTTCATATAATGCTGGCTCGCTATCGCTCGCCAGGAAGAAATCGACACCTAGATGGGGATAAACGTCTTAAAATAGTTGGCTGAATGGGGCCGAATGGATACAAGCCAGAGAAAGAGAGAAAAGGACAGAAATAACAAAAAGCAGGTCACCCCCCTTAAGAGGAGGTATTTAGATTGTTCCCTAGACCTCCATCAAGCTTAAAATTACACCCCTTGGGTCCCTTTCAAGATAAATTTGTACATTCTTTGGTAGAAAAATTTTCCGGCCGAAGGCCGGTTCCTCTTAAATTACAGGCTCGCTATCGCTCGCCAGGATAAAATCGACAACTGAATTGCACGAAAGGTCTTAATATGGGGTGAAAGTTCTTAAAATCGCTAAACTAATGGGGTAAACGTTTTATAATATCAAAAGCAATGGGGCTAAACATGAGGGAGAAAGGAGTCAAGAAAAAAAAATCCCTCAAGTGGAGATCTCCCCTTAATATCAATTTGCTTAGTGTGTACGTGTTCATGCAATATACAGTATATATATATATATTCTTCGGGCGCCAACAAACCCTCAAGATATGAATTCACCAGACTAATATATAATTCATTTTACACCACTTTTTCATTAATTAAAATATTTCATTAATTAGGTTTGGTACGCACAGTTAAGGGGAGGTGTTTAGTATGTTCCCTAGATTTCCATCAAGCTTAAAATTGCACCCCTAGACCCCCTTTCAAGATAAATTTGTAAATTTTTCGGTAGAAAAATTTCCCGGCCAAAGGACGGTTCCTCTTAAAATAGAGGCTCGCTATTGCTCGCCAGGGAAAAATCGACACCTAAATGGCACGAAAGGTCTTAAAATTGAAAGAAATGGGGCGAAGGAACTTAAAATCACCTAACTAATGCGGCGAAATTCATAAAATCTCAAAAACAATGGGGCTAAATATGAGGGAAAACGGGGTCCAGCAAAAAATCCCTCCAGTGGAAATCTCCCCTTAAGTCGGGTTAGGAGGTAGGTTAATTATGGTTGTTTAATATAGTTTAAACCTGTTCGGTTTATTAGAGGTTTGCAAATAAATTGCCTGCCGTTTTTTTTTTTTTTTACGAAAGTTATTTGCGAACATATACTGTAGGTTTATTTTGAATTGACCACTTGCGAGTTTCAGGCTATATGGAAGTTCGGCCTATGTATACATCGATATTAAACACAAATTCAGTAGTTATGTAGGTTTCTGATGAATAAATAGTATGTCGAATTTGGTTCCATGTATATATAAATTGACTGAAACCGCACTATAGCTGGTTATTCTGCTAAATATAGATCTCTGCAGGCTACTACGGCTCCAACTTCCTTATAGAACGAAACTCGCAAGTGGTCAATTGGAAATGATTAACTATGTCAGGTGAGTTGTTCTATTTTGCACTTAAGAACATAAGAACATAAGAACATAAGAAAATGGGAGTCTGCAAAAAGCCGATCGGCCCACACAAGGCAGATCCCTGTCACACCCAACCCCAATTATTACATAACAACATAAGGTCATAAGATCGCGGGAAACTGCATATGGCCATGCGGCCCACATGAAGCAGCTCCCATTCACACCCAGCCCATATCACCCATATGGGAATCCAACTTATGCTTAAAGCTTTCAACTGTTTCTGAGCTAATTACTGTTCTGGGCAGTGCATTCCACATGTTAACAACTCTATTTCCAAACCAGTGCTTTCCTATATCTTTCCTAAATCTAAACTTATCTAACTTGAAACCATTTGAGCGGGTTATGTCACCGTTCTTTAGCTTTAATACCTCATCTATATCACCCTTATTTAAACCTTTTATCCATTTAAATACCTCTATCATGTCTCCCCTACATCTTCGTCTCTCTAGTGAGTGCAGGCCTAAGACTTTCAACCTCTCCTCATACGATAAATTTCTAATATTATGAATCTTTTTGGTAATTCTTCTTTGGACTGCCTCTAAAGGGTCGATATCCATTCTATAATAAGGGCACCAAAATTGAACAGCATAGTCTAAATGGGGTCTTACTAGAGCTAAGTATAGTTTTAAGAAAACTTCAGCAGTCCTGTTGCTAACACTCCTAGATATGAATCCTAGAATTCTATTTGCCCTATTCCTAACACTTATACACTGTTTTCTGGGTTTCAGATCATTACTAACGAGCACCCCCAAATCCTTCTCACACTCTGAGTTATCCAATTCTACATTGTCTAGTTTGTATTTAGCATCTAAATTACGATTTCCAATCCTTAATACCTTACATTTGTCTACATTGAAACTCATCTGCCAATTTATGGACCACTCGTGCAAGTGATCGATATAATTTTGAAGACATTCCCTGTCGCTAGCTGACTCTATTATCCTACCTATTTTAGTATCATCAGCAAATTTACTGATCCAACTCTTTATGCCCGAGTCAAGATCATTTATGTAGATAATGAACAGAAGATAATGAACATTGTTCGGGGAGATCACCTTTTCAACGGCCCCCCTATTTGTTATTTATTTAGTTTTAGGTTATTTACAGATTTGTCAACTTCTTTTGCCTTACTATCCACATTATATGTATAGTTCTTTTATATCCTCTGTTTTCTTCTTCTCTGAATAAAATATCAGCTAATTTATTATTTGTGTACGGCCTATCAAATATGGCTTGATTGATGATCATGGCTGAGTGAAGACTGAACATCTGATATGCAAGGTAGGCCTATAGCAATTGACCACTTGCTAGTGTCAGGCTATAAGGAAGTTGGAACCGTGAACATCGATCTTAAACAGAAATGCAATAATAATGTAGGTTTCTGATGGATAAATGTTATGTTGAATTGGTTTTATATATGTATAAATCTACTACGACCGTATTTTAGCTGTACATTCTGTTAAATATCGTTTTCTACAGCTCCAACTTTCTTATAGAATGAAACTCGCAGTTGATCGATTGCCTATGTCAATTCAAGAAAATTGAACGTAGTGTTTCTTTATGAAAAAGAACAAGGTATTCCGCTCACTGGTTCACATGTATTATTCAATAAGTGAAAAAAGGGATCTGCCTTGTATGGGCCGATCGGCTTTTTGCAGACTCCCATTTTCTTATGTTCTTATGTTCTTAAATCTATGGTACGTGTAGGCTATGGCAATATAACAAAAACTGAACTGAGTGATAATTTATGAAAATTAAATTCCGCTCACTGCTTCACATACGGTATATTATTCTATATTTGTCAGCTTCACTTTGCTATAATGTTCGTTTTGCTATATTTACGTCTGTATCGAAATACTTATAAGACAACGCATAAGACGAAGATCGGGTGCAAATACCGTAGTGTTATTTACACGGTCGGGTGCAAATACCGCTCCTGGTATTTTCACGGTCGGGTGTAAATACCCACTCATATATATATATATATATATATATATATATATATATATATATATATATATATATATATACACATCGGTATAATTACATAACCGCGCTAGTGTACATGATACAGTATAATCCTATATTCAGATCAAGCAAAATTATACATTTCACAGAAAACGAGAGCTACCCAGCATTCCATGGTCTTGGCGGGAAACGCGTGACATCCGGGAACCCACCCGGACAGTCATATCAAATAACCTTCCATATTTAACTCAAGGTGGTCCTTATAATTATTTTCACTTCCCATAAACTACATTATGATATTGAGTTAACGTTTGTATTGTTTAGTTGATTTTTAAGCCGGATATTTATTTTATTGTGTATAAGTGTCCAGGTGGAAGACTATAGACTCTCGCTTGATTCCCAGAGACGATGACACTCGGTAAAGACGCTTTGCTCTCCCCGTAGTTATTTTTGTTATGTGTGCGCGATATTCGAGTGCCAGAAGTGCGGAAAGAGACTGGAGGTGGTATTTGACGAATAGCGGACGGGCTGAGAGGAGAATGGGAAGGAAATAGGCTGAAATAAGGTGAGAAATATGTGTGATATAAGTAACCCCTTCAGGATACTATGAGTCTATGACGCGTTCCTTCATTATGTTCTGGCTATTATTAGACGATATGGTGCCTGGTTGTGGTTGTGGTGGTGGTTGTGGTAGTTATTGTGATGGTGGTTGTGGTAGTTATTGTGGTGGTGGTGGTGGTGGTGGTGGTGGTGGTTAACATAACTCGGTATGTGTATTGTAGATGTAAACCTTCCAACCCATATTGTTGGTATTTTCAGTCAACTTCAATTCGCTTAGCCTAATAGTCAGACAAGTTTGAAGTTCGAATTCGATGCCTTGTATAAGAATATGTACATTAAAGTTGTAAGGAAATAATACAATCCAGTAGATGTATTTTATTATGAACAGGATCTTAAAGTAGTTTTGTAGTCAAGCCTAACACAAAATTAGGATGTTAGGAGTTTAACGTGGACATACCGGCATGTAATACATTGAAATCCGATAGTCAACATTATGTGAAATGCATAGTTTTTTTTTTCATTTGCTAGCATTATATCCGTCGATCTGGGTGTTCATTATCTCTCGATACCTTCACCTCACCAGGTCAGATCAACGAGTCGAGTAATTTAGCCAAGTGAGATGAGTTCTAATATCTACTTTGTTGGATAAAAAATTGTTTTCTATTCTACTGATGGTGTTTTTTATCCTACTGATGGTGTTTTCTATTCTACTGATGGTGTTTTCTATCCTACTGATGGTGTTTTCTATGCTACTGATGGTGTTTTCTATCCTACTGATGGTGTTTTCTATCCTACTGATGGTGTTTTCTATTCTACTGATGGTGTTTTCCATCCTACTGATGGTGTTTTCTATTCTACTGATGGTGTTTTCTATCCTACTGATGGTGTTTCTATTCTACTGATGGTGTTTTCTATCTTACTGATGGTGTTTTCTATTCTACTGATGGTGTTTCTATCCTACTGATGGTGTTTTCTATCCTACTGATGGTGTTTTCTATCTTACTGATGGTGTTTTCTATTCTACTGATGGTGTTTTCTATTCTACTGATGGTGTTGTATATCCTACTGATGGTGTTTTCTATCCTACTGATGGTGTTTTCTATTCTACTGATGGTGTTTTCTATCTTACTGATGGTGTTTTCTATTCTACTGATGGTGTTTTCTATTCTACTGATGGTGTTGTATATCCTACTGATGGTGTTTTCTATTCTACTGATGGTGTTTTCTATCCTACTGATGGTGTTTTCTATCCTACTGATGGTGTTTTCTATCCTACTGATGGTGTTTTCTATCCTACTGATGGTGTTTTCTATTCTACTGATGATGTTTTCTATCCTGATGGTCTTTTCTATCCTACTGATGGTGTTTTCTATTCTACTGATGGTGTTTTCTATCCTACTGATGGTGTTTTCTATTCTACTGATGGTGTTTTATATCCTACTGATGGTGTTTTCTATTCTACTGATGGTGTTTTCTATCCTACTGATGGTGTTTTCTATCCTACTGATGGTGTTTTCTATCCTACTGATGGTGTTTTCTATCCTACTGATGGTGTTTTCTATGCTACTGATGGTGTTTTCTATCCTACTGATGGTGTTTTCTATGCTACTGATGGTGTTTTCTATCCTACTGATGGTGTTTTCTATGCTACTGATGGTGTTTTCTATTCTACTGATGGTGTTTTCTATTCTACTGATGGTGTTTTCTATCCTACTGATGGTGTTTTCTATCCTACTGATGGTGTTTTCTATTCTACTGATGGTGTTTTCTATCCTTCTGATGGTGTTTTCTATCTACTGATGGTGTTTTCTATTCTACTGATGGTGTTTTCTATCCTACTGATGGTGTTTTCTATTCAACTGATGATGTTTTCTATCCTACTGATGGTCTTTTCTATCCTACTGATGGTGTTTTCTATTCTACTGATGGTGTTTTCTATCATACTGATGGTGTTTTCTATCCTATTGATGGTGTTTTCTATTCTACTGATGGTGTTTTATATCCTACTGATGGTATTTTCTATTCTACTGATGGTGTTTTCTATCCTACTGATGGTGTTTTCTATCCTACTGATGGTGTTTTCTATGCTACTGATGGTGTTTTCTATCCTACTGATGGTGTTTTCTATGCTACTGATGGTGTTTTCTATCCTACTGATGGTGTTTTCTATTCTACTGATGGTGTTTTCTATCATACTGATGGTGTTTTCTATCCTACTGATGGTGTTTTCTATTCTACTGATGGTGTTTTATATCCTACTGATGGTGTTTTATATCCTACTGATGGTATTTTCTATTCTACTGATGGTGTTTTCTATCCTACTGATGGTGTTTTCTATCCTACTGATGGTGTTTTCTATGCTACTGGTGGTGTTTTCTATCCTACTGATGGTGTTTTCTATGCTACTGATGGTGTTTTCTATCCTACTGATGGTGTTTTCTATGCTACTGATGGTGTTTTCTATCCTACTGATGGTGTTTTCTATCCTACTGATGGTGTTTTCTATGCTACTGATGGTGTTTTCTATCCTACTGATGGTGTATTCTATCCTACTGATGGTGTTTTCTATTTTACTGATGGTGTTTTCTATCCTACTGATGGTGTTGTTTATCCTACTGATGGTGTTTTCTATTTACTGATGGTGTATTCAACCCTACTGATGGTGTTTTCTATTCTACTGATGGTGTTTTCTATCCTACTGATGGTGTTTTCTATCCTACTGATGGTGTTTTCTATCCTACTGATGGTGTTTTCTATTCTACTGATGGTGTTTCCTATCCTACTGATGGTGTTTTCTATTTTACTGATGGTGTTTTCTATCCTACTGGTGGAGTTTTCTATCCTACTGATGGTGTTTTCTATTTACTGATGGTGTTTTCTACCCTATTGATGGTGTTTTCTATTCTACTGATGGTGTTTTCTATCCTACTGATGGTGTTTTCTATCCTACTGATGGTGTTTTCTATCCTACTGATGGTGTTTTCTAAACTACTGATGGTGTTTTCTATCCTACTGATGGTGTTTTCTATCCTACTGATGGTGTTTTCTATCCTACTGATGGTGTTCTATATCCTACTATTGGTGTTTTCTATTCTACTGATAGTGTTTTCTATTCTACTGATGGTGTGTTCTATCCTACTGATGGTGTTTTCTATCCTACTGGTGGTGTTTTCTATTCTACTGATGGTGTTTTCTATTCTACTGATGGTGTTTTCTATTCTACTGATGGTGTTTTCTATTCTACTGATGGTGTTTTCTATCCTACTGATGGTGTTTTATATTCTACTGATGGTGTTTTCTATTCTAATGATGGTGTTTTCTATCCTACTGATGGTGTTTTATATTCTACTGATGGTGTTTCTATTCTACTGATGGTGTTTTCTATTCTACTGATGGTGTTTTCTATCCTACTGATGGTGTTTTCTATCCACCTCATGGTGTTTTCTATTCTACTGATGGTGTTTTCTATCCTACTGATGGTGTTTTCTATCCTACTGATGGTGTTTTCTATCCTACTGATGGTGTTTTCTATTCTACTGATGGTGTTTTCTATCCTACTGATGGTGTTTTCTATCCTACTGATGGTGTTTTCTATTCTACTGATGGTGTTTTCTATCCTACTGATGGTGTTTTCTATCCTACTGATGGTGTTTTCTATCCTACTGATGGTGTTTTCTATTCTACTGATGGTGTTTTCTAACCTAATGATGGTGTTTTCGATCCTACTGATGGTGTTTTCTATCCTACTGATGGTGTTTTCTATCCATTCTGTCTACTTTTCAAGTACCACTCAACATCACTTAGTTCTACTGATGACTGATATAATTATACAGCATATAATTGATTGTAAATTCCCTGAAATAGTCCAAGAAAGAATAACAAACATTATATAGATATGGGGGCGGTTCGTTCGTGGCTACCCCTTGGGATCACGGCGTCAGGCAATAGATAGATAGATAGATATAGATATATTTGTCATGAAGGAGCTTAGAAAGGGTTTTGCTTACATTCATCAAAATGAGTAAATTTGGAGGGAAATTATAACATATTTAAGATAACTGACACAGGGATACTAAATTGTGTAATGAAATTGAGTAATGTTAATTATAATATCATGGAAAGTTTTGCTTAAGGGGGGTGACCTGTTTTTGTTCTGTCCTTTTCTATCTTTCTCTGGCTTGTATCCATTTGGCCCCATTCAGCCTACTGTTTTAAGACATTTATCCCCATCCAGGTGTCAACTTTTTACTGGTGAGCGGTAGCGATCCAGCATATTTTTTATTTATGTTTGACAGCAGGCTAAATTTGTAAATTTTTCGACAGAAAAATTTCCCCGGCAAAGCCGGTTTTCTTAATATAATGCTGGCTCGCTATCGCTCGCCAGGAAGAAATCGACACCTAGAACATAAGAACATAAGAAAATGGGAGTCTGCAGAAAGCCGATTGGCCTAAGCAAGGCAGATCCCTGTCCCACACAACCCCAATTACAAAGCCCAATTATAGGCTCAACACTCTAATACCCTGAGGATCATCTTACCAAAACGGTTAGAGATTAACGCAGGATTACGGGGGTCTGCAGAGTGCTGATTGGCCCAACCCGGCTGATCTCCCTTCACACCCAACCCTTCTCGTCCATATGCTTATCCAATTTTATCTTAAAGCTCCCTACCGTTTTTAATCCCACTATAGCACTTGGTAGTCCATTCCACCCATCTACAACTCTGTTACCAAACCAATATTTGCCTATATCTTTTCTGAAACGAAATTTATCTAATTTGAAACCATTGGTACGAGTTATTTCGCTATCACTGAGCTTTAGTACATTTGTCATGTCCCCTTTGTTAATCCCACTAACCCACTTGAACACCTCTATCATATCCCCTCTAACTCTGCGTCTCTCTAGATGGGGATAAACGTCTGAAATTAGTTGGCTGAATGGGGCCAAATGGATACAAGCCAGAGAAAGAGAGAAAATAACAGAAATAACAAAAAGCAGGTCACCCCCTTAATACACATACAAATAGATGTTTGCAATCACAAGTTGAATAATGTGTGCACATAATTATAACAAAAGCAAAGTTCAAGTTTAGGAATCTTGAAAACTTAAGGGATCTGCCTTGTGTGGGTCGATCGGCTTTGTGCAGACTCCCATTTTCTTATGTTCTTCTTATGTAAAGGTATAGTTAATTGATTAACTTTTAAAATTAACTTATAAAATTTACTTAACTAGTTAATTCCCAAATTAGATATAGGCAAATATTGGTTTGGTAACAGAGTTGTAGATAGGTGGAATAGGCTACCAAGTGCTAAAGTGGGATCAAGAACGATAGGGAGCTTTAAGATCAAATTAGATAGGCATATGGACGAGATGGGTTGGGTGTGAGGGGTATCTGTCAGGGGTGGGCCAATCGACGCTCTGTAGACCCCATTTTTCTGACCTCTGACCGTTTCGGTGTGGTCAGTCCTAATGGTGTTAGTGAGGTGGGCTTTATAAGCCCATACGGTTTATAATTAGGACTTATAATTGAGGTTGGGTGTGAGAGGGATCTGCCTTGTTTGGGCCAATCGGCTTTCTGGAGACTCCCATTTTCTTATGTTATTATTTTCATACACATGGACAACAAAAATAGTCTATATAGTCACCTAAAATACATATTGATCAGTTCAAGATTAAAAAAAAAAAAAAAAAAAAAAAAAAAAAAAAAGGCATAATGACGTGTTGCTTCATTACAGTATATTCTGGTTATCATTAGACGAATTGATATAGCTTAGGCAGGAATTTATATAGCTTAGGCAGGAATTTATATAGCTTAGGCAGGAATTTATATAGCTTAGGCAGGAATTTTAGGAATCCAAGGGGGGTAAAAACCATATTGATTAACCTTTACTTTCTAAATTAATTCATAAACTGAATATAATAGTGTAATGATAGCGAGAGTAAAAAGACAAAACCCGCGTTCTCGTCTACTGGGAAATATATAACCTTACCTGTTCATCCTGATGGTGGTGTTGCCCTGTGCGGTGTTCCTCCTTCTGTAGCTCTGCTGAAGGTAGGTTCTGCAGGGTCTCTCTTGGGTGGCGGGACGTATACAGTATGTTAGTTCAGCTTCATTTTGCTGGTTGTTGATGGCCTCTTTCCACTTCTGTTCAGCTTCGATTAGTCTCAGTTTGCGCATGAGCTCAACCACTTCGAGGCTATATCCTGCCATTAAGCTATTACTGTGGGATCTATCCACTATACTGAATAGCCAAAGGTATAGGAACAAGTGAGTGATGTATTCTCTTCGAAGTCTGGAGATATAAATGTCAAAACTGATGCTTCCCTCTGTGTGGACTCCAGCAGATCAGACAACTGCACTTGGGAATGAGAGCGTAGAGGCCTGCCACCAACAATTACTTGCATATTTATTTGTATTTGTTTAATTAAGGGGAAGAGCAAGGTTATGGTCTTCGAAAGGGGTGAAGTCACAGAGTGTGAGGTGAAGCTGAACGGTCAGGCTATGGAGATCGTCAACTCTTTTAAGTATCTGGGCAGTGTGTTGAGTAAAGATGGGACTATGGATGAAGAGGTGCGGGAGAGGGTACAACAGGGGAAGAGGGTTGTAGGAACGCTAAAAGCAGTAACAAGAAATAGGGTGGTCAGTATGGAAGTGAAGAAGTCCTTGCATGACAGTGTGGTAATCCCGACACTGACTTACGGAAGCGAAGCATGGACGTTGGTTGAGAGACTCAGACCAAGAGTGAGAGCAGTGGAAATGAATTACTTAAGGAGTGCGTGCGGAGTTACATGGAGGGATAGACAGACTAATGAGGAAGTAAGAAGGAGGTGTGGTGTGGAGGTAGATGTGCTGGAAAGTGTGAAAAGGAACAACTTGAGATGGTTCGGCCATATGGAACGTATGGAAAGCGAGAGAATGACTAAGAGGGTGTACGAGAGCGAGGTGGAGGGACAGAGGGGGAGAGGTAGACCGAATATGAGGTGGAAGGATGGAGTGAGGAAGTACATGAACGAAGGCGGTGCTGGTTGGGGGGAGGGGCGTCGACTGACTGGGGACAGAGGTGCATGGGGGCGGTTCGTTCGTGGCCACCCCTTCGGGGATCACGGCGTCAGGCAATAGATAGATAGATAGGTACTATTCATATTCAGATGTATTACAATTTTGATTAGGTAATGCTGGTCAGGGTAAGACATGATTACATTGGAATAGTGCAGAATATAATGAACTAAAATAATAAATGTTAGTTAGAGAGCAAAATATGGTAAGTACATAAGAACATAAGAACATAAGAAAATGGGAGTCTGCAGAAAGCCGATTGGCCTAAGCAAGGCAGATCCCTGTCCCACACAACCCCAAATCAATTACAAAGCCCAATTATAGGCTCAACACTCTAATACCCTGAGGATCATCTTACCAAAACGGTTAGAGATTAACGCAGGATTATGGGGGTTTGCAGAGCGCTGATTGGCCCAACCCGGCTGATCCCCCTTCACACCCAACCCTTCTCGTCCATATGCTTATCCAATTTTATCTTAAAGCTCCCTACAGTTTTAGATCCCACTATAGCACTTGGTAGTCCATTCCACCCATCTACAACTCTGTTACCAAACCAATATTTGCCTATATCTTTTCTGAAACGAAATTTATCTAATTTGAAACCATTGGTACGAGTTCTTTCGCTATCACTGAGCTTTAGTACATTTGTCATGTCCCCTTTGTTAATCCCACTAACCCACTTGAACACCTCTATCATATCCCCTCTAACTCTGAGTCTCTCTAACGAATGTAAACCTAATTTCTTCAACCTTTCTTCATACGGAAGATTTCTAATATTATGGATCATTTTTGTCATTCTACGCTGTACTCTCTCCAATGAATCTATGTCCATTCTGTAATAAGGACACCAAAATTGGACAGCATAATCCATATGGGGTCTCACTAATGACAAGTAAAGTTTTAAGATAACATCAGCAGTTCTGTTACTCACACTCCTAGAGATGAACCCGAGAATCCTGTTTGCCTTATTACGAACGCCTATACACTGTTTTCTAGGCTTCAAATCATTGCTAACAAACACACCTAGATCTTTCTCGCAGTCTGAATTTTCTAATTCTAAATTAGCTAGTTTATATTTAACATTTGTTTGCATCTTCCCTATCTTTAATACCTTGCATTTGTCAATGTTAAACTTCATCTGCCAATTTACTGACCATTCATGTAAGGTATCTAGATCCCTTTGGAGGCACTCTATATCGCTATCTGAATCAATTGATCTCCCCATTTTAGTATCGTCTGCGAATTTTAATACCATACCATATATACGTATGACTAAGTAGCATTCTATTCGTTCATATCAGCCAGGTTCATGCGGATCCAGCCTTCTGATTGGTCAGGCGTATGACTATAGTGGTTTGGTCAAGATATAAGATAATTTTGTATTATGTAACTAACACGAAAACAAAATAAAACTTGGATATTTGATGATATACTAACAAACCATATATTTGATGATATACTAACAAACCATATATTTGATGATATACTAACAAACCATATATTTGATGATATACTAACAAACCATATATTTCGGTTAGTAAATGTACAGTATACGCTATCGGCGCTCAGCAGACCCCCGTAATCTTGTGTTAATCTCTGACCGTTTTGGTGGGGTCAGTACTCAAGGTATTAGTGAGATGGGTCTATAATTGGGCCTTGTAATTGGGGTTGGGTGTGACAGGGATCTGCCTTGTATGGGCCGATCGGCTTTTTGCAGACTCCCATTTTCTTATGTTCTTATGTTCTTATCATATTGACACAGACAAAATACACTAAAGGACAAAACCTCCGCTTCTGCTGTACATGCATATACATTTTTCACTACGATGGAGTCTTATATTTTCAGTATTATTTACATACATTTGACCTTTGCATTCGCCTCCCCTAGTATTATTTCACCTCACGGTTTTCTTGTTTTCATCTCGTTCATCCTACTTCATTTGGTTTCATCATGACTCACAACATCCCATCCCTTCCATTAACTCCACCTCTTTCATCTCCCTTTCTCGCATATTCTGCCTTGATGGTGTAATGGTTAGTGTTTAAAATGTGTATGTGGTAACCCAGGTTCGAATCCAGGTGGATCACATGCTTTCTTTCATTAATTTATTTGGGAGGTGTTTGGTGTTGGAATGAAATTAATAATAATTAAAAATAAATAAATAAATAGATTATCGTTGACGCCCTCCCCTCATTTCGCTTCATCACACTTTGCCTCGTTTCTCCTCGCTTTACCCCCTCCCCCCTCCCTCCCTCTCCCTCCCAACCCAATATTCTGACCGCTCTCACCGCAGACCTAAAATATATAAAATTAAATGGATATAATATTTTTGTACCCAACTAATTTTCGGGCGGTCCCGCGCTCATGGCTTCAAATTGAGCCTATAAAGTTTGAATAATTTTTGTCGGGGGTATATACAGTATATTTTTGTTTCCGCGGATATATTAATGCACACTGCTCTTGTTTCGTAGATGGGGTTAACAGTGGACCGTAATCGTCGTAATGCATAATTATAAGTTTTATTAAATAAGTAAACATAAGGAGGTTTTAATTAAGATTTCCTAAAAGTTGCTCTCGAAGCTTGGAACTATATTTAAATCCCAAACAAATCCATTACAAATCCTGACTGTGAAGCAGGAACGACAGGAATATAGAGGACGACAGGTCAGCAGGAAGTGGATGAATAGTAAAAGGGTTTTCTGGGAAGACGTGAACAGAAGTGAATCAGAGCGACTGAGGCAGTGAAGAGTAAAAATAGAAATACTTTAAGGAGAGTTGTATTTAACTTAGCATAATTATTAATATATATATATATATATATATAAATATAAACAAAACATTTACCGTCCCGCCCCCTACCAACCACCTTTCAGGTTCCTCCTAAATCGCAGGCTCGCTATCCATTACCAGGAAAAGATAGACACCTAAATGGCACGAAACGTCTTGTTATTGACAAAGAAATGGGGGCGGAAGGTCTTCAAATGGCTAAGGGGTGAAATGTCCTAAAATCTCAAAACTAATGGGGCCAAATAAGAGGGAGATGGGGGTCCAGAAAATACACCCCCCTTGAAGTCGTCTATGCACAATACCTGCGTCGGTATTTGTGATGGGGGCCACATGAGTGATTTTTCTGTCAATTTGTACGGGCAATTGTAGCCTAGCAGCTTGAAAATATAAGTTGCATTACATTTATACTACCCTACATAATCTACCTTCGATTTAGTTGCCGATTCCACTGCGAAAGAGTTTCTAAATAGTAATGCAAATAGTATATGTCCAGACGAGCCATTTGAGACTAGTTTGACATCTCTACCACAGTATACAGTTTGGGGTTAATATCTGTGTTTCAGTACTCTTATGGAGATTAATTGAAAAGGGGCTGCCAAAGCCATCCTAGGCTAAACCTGTGATGCCAATTTTGATTATACTGCGTTTATTATTGCATGTGCCAATTTTGACACTTTTATCAAGAAACGCACAATTCCCACACATTCCTTCACATATCTGCCACACTATGGGGCTAATATGTGCCACTTATGTTACGGGCGCTAGGGTGGCCACAAGATTATGAGTACCAAGATTATGAGTACCAAGATTATGAGTACCAAGATTATGAGTACCAAGATTATGAGTACCAAGATTATGAATACCAAGATTATGAATACCAAGATTATGAGTACCAAGATTATGAGTACCAAGATTATGAATACCAAGATTATGAATACCAAGATTATGAGTACCAAGATTATGAGTACCAAGATTATGAATACCAAGATTATGAATACCAAGATTATGAGTACCAAGATTATGAGTACCAAGATTATGAGTACCAAGATTATGAGTACCAAGATTATGAGTACCAAGATTATGAGTACCAAGATTATGAGTACCAAGATTATGAGTACCAAGATTATGAATACCAAGATTATGAATACCAAGATTATGAGTACCAAGATTATGAGTACCAAGATTATGAGTACCAAGATTATGAGTACCCAGATTATGACTACCCAGATTATGAGTACCAAGATTATGAGTACCAATATTATGAGTACCCAGATTATGAGTACCAAGATTATGAGTACCAAGATTTCATAACTGACAAAATATTTCGCCATCAAAACCTTGCAATACCTAAACAGCCAGGTTGGGAACAAGGCAATTTCATGACCGCGCCAAGTAGTTCTTAGAATCACATACGGTACTCTATACATTTAAGGGGAGGCAGACCGTTTTTTCTGGACCCCCTTCTCCCTAATGTTTAGCCCCACTAGTTTTGAGATTATAAGACGTGCGGCCCATTAGTTTGGCGATTTTAACACCTTTCGCCCCATTTCGTTGTCAATTTTAAGACCTTTCGTGCCGTTTAGGTGTCGATTTTTTCCTGGCGAGCGATAGCGAGACTGCAATTTTAAGAGGAGTCGGCCTTCGGCCGGGACATTTTTCTACCGAAAAATGTACAAATTTATCTTGAAGGGGGGGGTCTAGGGGGTGTTTTTCTAAGCTTGATGGAGGTCTAGGGAGGAAACTAAAAAAATATATGAATACATGAATTAATAGTCCAAACAAACGGCCAGTCTCCCCTTAACAAGCTATTAATAAAGACAATGTAAACGTGTATCTACAGTAGATATATACCCCTAATTGTGCAACAAATAGCACTGTGTTTAGTGGGTGAGCGAAACTGTGAAAACTCAGAACTAATTTTGCAGTATGCCCGAAATAGACGAATACTGTTGAGGTGACTTCAGAGACTTAGAGAGAGAACTAAATACAGTCTGAGTTATTGGTGAACTAAATAAAGTCTGAGTTATTGGTGAACTAAATAAAGTCTGAGTTATTGGTGAACTAAATAAAGTCTGAGTTATTGGTGAACTTCCATGACTGTAAAGTTTGTGGCACAAATTCTATTCCGTTGGGGTCGTGATTTGGCAGCACTTCACCCACTTCCCCAACCCCCCTCCCTCACTCCACCTCCTATTGGTAGGAGGTGGAGTGAGAGAGGTGGGTTGGGGAAGTGGAGTGAGGGTGGGTGGTTGGGGAGGTGGAGTGAGGGAGGAGGTTGGGGAGGTGGAGTGAGGGAGGGGGTTGGGGAGGTGGAGTGAGGGTGGGTGGTTGGGGAGGTGGAGTGACGGAGGAGGGTTGGGGAGGTGGAGTGAGGGTGGGTGGTTGGGAAGTGGAGCGAGGGGGGTGGTTGGGGAGGTGGAGTGAGGGTGGGTGGTTGGGAGGTGGAGTGAGGGTGGGGGTGGGGGGTTGGGGAGGTGGAGTGAGGGAGGGTGGTTGTGGAGGTGGAGTGGAAGGTAGGAGGAGGTGGAGTGAGGGAGAGGGGTTGGGGAGGTGGAGGGCGGTTGGGGAAGTGGAGCGAGGGAGGGGGGTTGGGGAGGTGGAGCGAGGGAGGTGGTTGGGGAAGTGGAGCGAGGGGGGTGGTTGGGGAGGTGGAGTGAGGGAGGGTGGGTGGGGAGGTGGAGTGAGGGTGGGGGGTTGGGGAGGTGGAGTGAGGGAGGGGGTTGGGGGAGGTGGAGTGAGGGTGGGGGGTGGGAAGGTGGAGTGAGGGTGGGTGGTTGGGGAGGTGGAGTGAGGGTGGGGGGTTGGGGAGGTGGAGTGAGGGTGGGGGGTTGGGGAGGTGGAGTAAGGGAAGGGGGTTGGGGAGGTGGAGTGAGGGGGGGGGGTTGGGAAGGTGGAGTGAGGGTGGGTGGTTGGGGAGGTGGAGTGAGGGTGGGGGGTTGGGGAGGTGGAGTGAGGGTGGGGGGTTGGGGAGGTGGAGTGAGGGTGGAGGGGTTGGGAGGTGGGTGAGGGAGGGGGGTTGGGGAGGTGGAGTGAGGGTGGGGGGGTAGGGGAGGTGGAGTGGGGGTGGGGGGTGGGGGAGGTGGAGGGGGGGGGGGGGGTTGGGGAGGTGGAGTGAGGGAGGGGGGTTGGGGAGGTGGAGTGAGGGAGAGGGGTTGGGGAGGTAGGGAGGGGGATTGGGGAGGTGGAGTGAGGGAGGAGGATTGAGGAGGTGGGGTGAGGGAGTAGAGTTGGGGAAGTGGAGCGAGGGAGGGGTTGGGAGGTGGAGTGAGGGTGGGTGATTGGGAAGGTGGAGTGAGGGAGGGGGGTTGGGGAGGTGGAGTGAGGGAGGGCGGTTGGGGAAGTGGAGTGAGGGTGGGGGGTTGGGGAGGTGGAGTGAGGGAGGGGGGTTGGGGAGGTGTTTTGATCAATAATTGGTATCAGCAATATTTACACATGATTTCTTCTTTTTGAGTGAGATATACCAACATGTTCCTACACTTATCCACCCTATTCAACATCCGACAGACATTAATACAGCCCAGAGTGAGCCAAACGTAATGACAGCTGAGACATGACTTATTAGCGCGACCGTACGACGATTATACCCTCGATGACCTAAATCGTGGCCTAACCCCTTCCTTACCGGATTCGTCGTCTTACTTTTCTTCTAGCTATATTTAGACGACCGTGTGCAGTTTAAGAAGGATCCGTGTAGTAGAAAGGGTTAAGTGAGATTAGTTCGAAGCCTATTAAGTGCTGGAGGCCCTTTTTAAACTGAAGAAAATCGTCTAATAGTAGCCAGAATAAAGTTAAAAGAACGACACATGTACAGAAGGGGTTAATATGATCCCTTGAACAACAAAACTACCTCCGAAGTGCAAATGTTAGGTAAATTATTCATGATGAGAAGATTTGATTTAGTTCGAGATAACGTCCATTTGTTTATAAGTTCTCAAGTGTAATTAAGTAAATTTATCTAACTAAGTTTCAAATCTCTCTCTCTCTCTCTCTCTCTCTCTCTCTCTCTCTCTCTCTCTCTCTCTCTCTCTCTCTCTCTCTCTCAAACGTCAGCCACTCAAAAAAAAACTTCCTTGTGAACATTAAGATAATTTATTCCTTGCTCTCCTTTATACCAGCAGCAGCGTCGGCCCAGAATTAAGGGAGTCACCGGCTTTTTTGTTATCTTTCTCTCCTTTTCTCTCTTCCTCTGGCTTGTATCCATTCGGCCCCATTCAGCCAACTGTTTTAAAACGTTTATCCCCATCCAGGTGTCGATTTCTTCCTGGCGAGCGATAGCGAGCCAGCATTGTATGGAGAAATCCGGCTTCGCCGGAGAATTTTTTCTATCGAAAAATGTACAAATTTAGCATACTGTCAAAACAAAAATATATATATGCTGGCTCGCTACCGCTCGCCAGGAAAATATTGACTCCTGGATGGGGGTAAATGTCTTCAAACAGTAGGCTAAATGGGGCCGAATGCATACAACCCACAGAGAGAGGGAGAAAGAGTGAAAAAAAGCAAGGTGGGCTCCCTTAAGAAATGGTGAGGGGAAGGAATGAGGGGGCGAGAAACTGGAGGGGAAAAAATGGAAAGCCAGAGAAAATATAAATATAACATGAATCGTGGGTGTGGAGGAAAGGAGAATATAAGGGGAGGTTTTTAGGTTGTTCCCTAGACCTCTATCAAGCTAAAAACTACACCCCCCTAGACCCCCTTTCAAGATAAATTTGTACATTTTTCGGTAGAAAAATTTCCCGGCCGAAGGCCGGTTCCTCTTAAAATACAGGCTCGCTATCGCTCGCCAGGAAAAAATCGACACCTAAATTGCACGAACGGTCTTAAAATTGACAGAATTTAGGCGAAAGTTCTTAAGATCGCCTAACTTATCTCCAAATCTTAAAAGCATTGGGGCTAAACATGAGGGAGAAAGAGGTCCAGAAAAAAAATCCTCAAGTGGAAATCTCCCCTTAAGGAACACCCCGTTCTTAACATTAATCCTCCATTACAAACCCCAATGTACTTTAATAAATTAATGAAAGCATATGATCCTCCCGGCATTCGAACTCGGGACACTACACCCAGAACATAAGTACCTAAACCATTACACCACCAACACAGTTAAAGGAATGCCAAGGTGGAGGAAGGAGAGTGAGAAGAAAAAACCAAGAAGATGTATGATTACTGTATGTATGATACACTAGCATTTTGTATTGACTTGGTTAAGCTAGAAATTCAGAGGCTATAAACCCTATTGGACTTTTAGTTAGTTAAAATAGGAATTCAGAGGCTATCCACCCTACTGGATTACTAAGCCAGCACACTGTAAGTCAAGAATAGCGTCAGGAGCCTTTTATTGACATAAGGACAGGGCCATAGAGTAAAGATAGATAGAGGGGAAAGTGAGACGTCACAAATCTGAAAATAGGGATCCGTGCGTTCGAGCAATGGCAGCACGATAGCAAAGGAAAATGAGAGGGTCCCCATTAATTCGATAGAAAGAAAAATGATAGGGTTCCCCATTAATTCGATAGCAATAGCAAAGGAAAATGAGAGGGTCCCCATTAATTCGATAACAAAGGAAAATGAGAGGGTTCCCCATTAATTCGATAGCAAAGGAAAATGAGAGGGTCCCCATTAATTCGTAATAATCCCTACCTTGTACTAATAACACTATGAATAATCAATTCTACGCTATTCAGAGACTCTGTGAACATGACAGAGTTAAATAGACATAAGTAGAGGCTAAGGGGAGGTGTGGTGGAGTGGTCTTGCCACTGGCCTGGTAATCCAAAGGTCCCGGGTTCAAATCCCGATGTATCAATGGGAAGATATTATTGGGATGGAATTTGTGCTGTACCTGGTATCAGTGCATTACCACAAGCCCACCGAAACGTCAATAAAATACCCTCATTGTTCCCTGATTAAATAGCACTGTATGAATATTCCCATATTCAAAATATGCTATAGGGGTGCAATGCCTGGTGAGTTATCTGCTCAACAGGTGGCGTTGTGTGTGTGTAAGTGTGAGAGTCCGAGTGTAGGGGGTGAGACAGTGAAGCACGGGAACGAGGTGGCTTCAGAGATGGGGTCGCTTCGGGCCATGAGTGAGCACCGTGCCTCATGTGAAGGCAAGATGGCAGGTGCTCGTTGTACTCTACGTGCTTCACATGTCTCACTCCCGAGACTGGAACAAGACCTCACGGGCTTCACTGTTCATTGTAAAGCGGTGAATGTTAAGGCTCTCAGCCTATGCCCGAGAGGAAGTAAGTTGGAATATAGAAAAAAAAAAAAAAAAAAAAAACAAAAAAAAAAAATGTAAAGGCCAGATCATCATGAAATTGTCGTCATTATGAGGAGGTTCACAGTCAAGTGTCTTCTACCCCCACCATTGTTGTTGTGAGAGAGGGGAGGTGCCAATGTCAAACATGCTGGGCCAAAATATCCATAGTTGTCATAAGTATAACCTAAGAATGTATTTCGTGAAATTTCCTGTTTTAGTGTAACTTTACAAATTAACATCTACATAATTAACATGTAGGCCTAACTAATAATATATATTCAAAGTGACATGTTCATTCCTGTTGTGCTGCTTGGAGTTACACAGCTTGTATCATATAAGTATTTGCTTATATTGCGTGTGTATACCTAATATTGTGTGTGTATACCTAATATTGTGTATGTATACCTAATATTGTGTGTGTATACCTAATATTGTGTGTGTATACCTAATATTGTGTGTGTATACCTAATATTGTGTATGTATACCTAATATTGTGTGTGTATACCTAATATTGTGTGTGTATACCTAATATTGTGTGTGTATACCTAATATTGTGTGTGTATACCTAATATTGTGTATGTATACCTAATATTGTGTGTGTATACCTAATATTGTGTATGTATATCTAATATTGTGTATGTATACCTAATAGTGTGTGTGTATACCTAATATTGTGTATGTATACCTAATATTGTTTGTGTATACCTAATATTGTGTATGTATATCTAATTTTTTTTTTTTTTTTTTTTTTTCTATGTGATTGAGGGAGGCAAAAGGCATAACTGCCTATAGCGAGTGCCTCCCCCATAGTTGAAAGAGTGACAGGGCCAAAATCAAGGGACGTTCGAGCCAAAATGCCTGGACACACGGAGTTTGAAGCAATTTAAGTCATAGGAAGAGGGAAAGACTGATTCTGGGAGAGAGTTCCAGAGCTCAGATGTTGAGTAGAAGAAAGTTTGAGAGTAACGTTTCACTCTTGGGTTGGAGAGTTGCACAGAGTAGGGGTGGGATTGAGTTGCAAGACGGGTACCACGTGCCCTACGTAAAGGAGGTGGTATGCACTGGGATAGCTCTGAGGAACACTGATTATTATAGTAGCGATAGAATAGCGAGAGAGATGCAACATTGCGGCGGAGAGAGAGAGATTGCAGAGAGTTGGTGAGTGGACGGGAGTTAATGATACGAAAGGCCTTCCTTTCAACTTTGTCTAGGAGAGCGGTGTGAGAGGAACCTCCCCATACATGTGAACAATACTCAATACAAGGCCGCACTATGCCCCTGTACAGAGCAAGAAGCTGTGCAGGGGAAAAGAACCCCCTAAGGCGGTTGAGCACACCCAGCTTCTGGGAGGCTGCCTTAGCAAGACTGGTAATATGGTCCTTCCAAATGAGAGCAGAAGAAAAAGAGACACCAAGAATATTGAGAGAAGATGAAGGGTTGATTTTTGTATTGTTGAAGAATAAGGGATAGTCCGCTGGGAGATCCTGACGGGTAGATAGATGGAGAAATTGGGTTTTGGAAGCATTAAAGTTAACAAGGTTTTCTCTGCCCCAATTAGAAATAGTATTTAGAATCAGAATTTAAGAGTTCTATGGCTTCATTACGTTTGTCGTTGAGGGATTGCTGGCTGGGGCGTTCTGAAAAACTAATGGAATAGTGTAAGGTTGAGTCGTCTGCGTATGAATGGATGGGAATTAAGGTACAGTTAAGGAGATCATTTATAAAAATTAGAAAGAGAATAGGAGATAGGACAGAGCCCTGAGGAACACCGGAGTTTATAGGGTGAGGAAGTGAACAATGGCCGTCCACAACCGCAGCTATGGAACGGCCGGAAAGGAAATTAGAGACAAAGGCACAGATGGAGGGATAGAAACCGAAGGAGGGTAGTTTAGAAATTAAAGATTTATGCCAGACTCTATCGAAGGCTTTCGATATGTCTAGTGCAATAGAAAAAGTCTCACCGAAGTCCCGAAAGGAGGATGACCAAGAGTTACATTGTGTATGTATACCTAATAGTGTGTGTGTATACCTAATATTGTGTATGTATACCCAATATTGTGTGTGTATACCTAATAGTGTGTGTGTATACCTAATATTGTGTGTGTATACCTAATATTTTCCTCTTGCTTTAATATATATATATATATTTTTTTTTTACCCACATTAATTCACTCTTTAATCTAACGACCCCTCATTATGCGGACTTTCCCTAACTGTAGTACTCAAGGTATTAGTGAGTTGGGCCTATAATTGGGCCTTGTAATTGGGATTGGGTGTGACAGGGATCTGCCTTGTATGGGCCGATCGGCTTTTTGCAGACTCCCATTTTCTTATGTTCTTATGTTCTTATGTAGTAACACTGCAGACAAGCCAGGCGTCCAGATACCAAAGAGTATTTACTAAGGAATATCCTCTGGAGCCTTTTGCTCATAATATTATGCCCCACGATAGTGCTGATACACCCCTAGTTCGCACGAGGAAATAACCCACTTTCTCCTCTTTCCTTTAAGGGGAGGAAGACTGTTTTTCTGGACCCCCTTCTCCCTAATGTTTAGCCCCACTAGTTTTGAGATTATAAGACGTTCGGCCCATTAGTTTGGCGATTTGTTACACCTTTCGCCCCATTTCGTTGTCAATTTTAAGACCTTTCGTGCCATTTAGGTGTCGATTATTTCCTGGCGAGCGATAGCGAACCTGTAATTTTAAGGCGAACCGGCCTTCGGCCGGGAAATTTGTCTACCGAAAAATTTACACATTTATCTTGAAGGGGGGTCTAGGGGGTGTTTTTCTATGCTTAATGGAGGTCTAGGGAGGAAACTAAAATAATATATGAATAAATGTATTAATAGACCAAACAAACGGCCAGTCTCCCCTTAATTCTCTTTAGGCAGGGCTTTCCATACCCTTACCGCAACTGTACTATCAACGACAAAAGTTCGTTCCCCCAACCTGCCACTGTGTGAATCTGAAGCACCTGGGGGTCGAAAAATGAAGCATATATTGGGTGTAAATGGCACTTCTTTCAGATCATTCGTTTGTCGATCCCCATAACAGTTTATAGAATATATGAATCAGTATTAATGTCCGCGATTCAACAGTTGCGTTCATTAATTATGAAATATTTTGAAGCCTCGAACTACTAAAACTAACTTCCAAAAGGCAAATATTTATAATTAATAAAGAGATTCAATTCCGCCCGAAACAGCTTCGAAAACGTAAGTATGAGCAACAAACACTGACCGCAACCGTTCATATAACACCAATGCTATTTCAGGGGGGTGACCGGCTTTTTGTTATTTCTGTCCTTTTCTCTCTTTCTCTGGCTTGTATCCATTCGGCCCCATTCAGCCAACAATTTTAAGACGTTTATCCCCATCTAGGTTTCGATTTCTTCCTGGCGAGCGATAGCGAGCCAGCATTATATGAAGAAATCCGGCTTCGCCGGAGACATTATTCTATCGAAAAATGTACAAATTTAGCCTGCTGTCAAACAAAAATAAAAAATATGCTGGCTCGCTACCGCTCACCAGCAAAAAATGTACACCTGGATGGGGATAAACGTCTTAAAACAGTAGGCTGAATGGGGCCAAATGGATACAAGCCAGAGAAAGATAGAAAAGGACAGAACAAAAACAGGTCACCCGCCTTAAGTTACCAAACATGGTTTAGTACAACTTAGCCACCAATCTCAATTAGATATCGTATAAAGGAATTGTGAAATGATTATTAATAAATTGAGCAATGGTCGCGGTCAATGAATCTGAAACCCAATGAGCCCTCGACTGATTAACCGAACCTCCAAATTGCCAGTATCGGGTAAAAAATGTGATTCGATTCTGTTCCAGATAGTCAAACCCATAGCAACACCATTAACATAGATAGCGTACACTCTGGGACATTAATGGTTGTCCTAAATTTCCTAAGCTATCTCGGAACAAATCGAAGCTATCTCGGAACAAATCGAAGCTATCTCGGAACAAATCGAAGCTTCTTTTTAATTTGCTTATATAGTATACGCAACTCGAGGGTTCATTTAAGGGGAGGTTTCCACTTGAAGGACTTTTTTCTTGACCCCCTTTCTCCCTCATGTCTAGCCCCATCGCTTTTGAGATTTTAAGACGCTCGCCCACTTTAGTTTGGCGATTTTAAGAACTTTCGCCCCATTTCTGTCAATTTTAAGAACTTTCGTGCCATATAGGTGTCAATTTTTTCCTGGCGAGCGATAGCGAGCCTGTAATTTGAGAGGAACCGGCCTTCGGCCAGGACATTTTTCTATCGAAAAATGTACAAATTTATCTTGAAAGGGGGTCTAGGGAGTGTAATTTTAAGTTTGATGGAGTTCTAGGGAAGAAACTAAATACCTCCCCTTAAGCACTTCGAGGACTCGGAAAAAACCGTGACTTGTGTTCTGAAGGGTTCTTTACAAGAAAGACTAATGTTTCTGAATTTCGAAATATTGGTCGAAGAATTGAGAAAAAAATTACTGCAACTGATGTTGTGCGCATTGACCAATCTAAATCAACTTCACCAAGGCAAAGAAAACTCCATCACATTCCTCTACGAAGAATTGCTTAGGACGTGGGTGTTGCGAGTGTATTATTGTATGTTGTAGAATATATGACGGGTTATGTCTATATAGTCGATTTTTGCCAGCTGATAGTAAGTTTAACCCCTTAACAACTGATATCTCGAGACTTAATGGAATATGTTCAGGAGAGGTATTTAGTTTGTTCCCTAGACCTCCATCAACCTTAAAATTACACCCCCTCGAGTCCCTTTCAAGATAAATTTGTACATTTTTCGGTAGAAAAATGTCCCGGCCGAAGGCCGATTCCTCTTAAATTACAGGCTCGCTATCGCTCGCCAGGATAAAATAGACACCTGAATTGCACGAAAGGTCTTAATATGGGGTGAAAGTTCTTAAAATCGCTAAACTAGTGGGGCTAATTTTTTATAATATCAAAAGCAATGGGGCTAAACATGAGGGAGAAAGGGGTCAAGAAAACCATCCCTCAAGTGGAGACCTCCCCTTAAACTACTGTCTCTGCGTCTTATAAGTATAAAACTTACTAATAACCACATACTTCGGTACAAAATCTCCGTAATGATCGAGTAATCATAATGAGTGCGTAGAAGTTTACCCTCCGATGACCATATACGGGCGAGGCCTTTAGGATCTGTGCCTCGAGTGAATATCGAAGTCGTTTTATAGTGTCGGTGACTAAGCATTTGTTTTATAAATTGTTCCAATTGCATTCGTGACATTTACTGTGTAGTGCTGAGAACTGCTAACAAAACGGTACTATTGGTGCGCTTGTAAGATATACAAAAGAACATAAGACCAGTTACCAGTTACGTAATTGGCTTTAAGGGGAGGTATTTAGTTTGTTCCCTAGACCTCCATCAAACTTAAAATTACACTCCATTGAGTCCCTTTCAAGATAAATTTGTACATTTTCGGTAGAAAAAAATTCCGGCCAAAGGCCGGTTCCTCTTAAATTACAGGCTCGCTATCGCTCGCCAGGATAAAATCGACACCTGAATTGCACGAAAGGTCTTAATATGGGGTGAACGTTCTTAATATCGCTAAACTAATGGGGCAAACTTTTCATAATATCAAAAGCAATGGGGCTAAACATGAGGGAGAAAGGGGTCAAGAAAAAAATCCCTCCCGTGGAGATCTCTCCTTAACTTGAAATAAAACAAATTCGAGAACATCAAATATTTTACGTTGTGAACACAGATTCGTATATACATTTCAAGATGATCAAAATAGTACCTAATAAATTGAAAGGCTCAATGGCATATACCGAAATACTGAAAACCTGGAAATGTCTATG
Organism: Paralithodes platypus; assembly: GCA_032716605.1. Taxonomy (NCBI): domain Eukaryota; kingdom Metazoa; phylum Arthropoda; class Malacostraca; order Decapoda; family Lithodidae; genus Paralithodes; species Paralithodes platypus. The sequence goes on along the minus strand of CM064566.1, from coordinate 55,468,357 downwards.
GTACAGTCACAGCCAGATATAGGTGGTACACAATTTAAGTGCAGTTGTAGTATAGTAGCGCGCCGATTTCCAGACTTTGGTACGTTTCTTTGTTTACATGGTTCTGTGTTAATAATACTAGATTTGGATAGGTTGGGTTAGAGTAAGTTATAAATTATTTATGCCTTAACCACGGGGGGATGGTTCACTTTTGTTTTTAGATTTTCTTTAGTTTCCTCCCTAGACTTCCATCAAACTTAAAAAAACATCCATCAGATCCCATTTTTAGATTAATTTGTACATTTTTCGATAGAAAAATGTCCCGGCCGAAGGCCGATTACTCCTAAGATTACAGGCTCGCTATCGCTCGCCAGGAAAAAATAAACTTAAATGGCACGAAAGGTCTTAAAATTGACAACGAAATGGGGCAAAAGGTATTAAAATCGCCAAACTAATGGACCGAACGTCATAAAATCTGAAAACTATTGGGGGTAAGCATGAGGGAGAAGGGGGACCAGAAAAACAGCCCATATCCCCTTAATTTCGGAAAAAATAGGTCAAATTAGACAAAATGTGTTAGTCGCCGAACTCTCCATACCAGTGCTCTATTAGTGCCTATACCAAACCTGCACCAACAAAAATTCAAACATTCTGATAAAATATTTTGAAACTTACCCTTTTAATACATACTGTACGGTCGCGCTAATAAGTCATGTCCCAGCTGTCATTACGTTTGGCTTGCTCTGTGATGTATTAATGTCTGTCAGATGTTGAATAGGGTGGGTAAGTGTAGGAACATGTTTATATATTTCACTCGATATGAAAAAATGCAGCTTAGATGTTGCTGATACCAATTATTGATCAAAACATACTGGTGCCGAGACATGACTTATTAGCGCGATTGTACCTCGAGTCAGTGTTTTTCCTTCGTCTGGGTCCAAGTTTATCATAAATCAGTGTACCATAGCTACCCCACTTTCTCAACACATCATTGGTCTCCTAGCCTTATAAGTGGCGTTTGCTCAGAAGGCTAGTATAAAATCAAATCATCATCATCATCATCATCATCAGTGTACCCGCTACTTAAGCAGGCGGTTGTACGAATCAAGTTTCCTACCCCAGTTCGTTCGTGGTTCTGACAACAAGGATTTCAGGTGGGTAAATTAGTGCAAAGTATGTTTTCTGAGTGACAAACTAGAGCCTATTTCTATCTACTCAGGTCCCAGTGCTTGGCCTTTGTGCCTAAATCTTATCAATTCAATTATTTCTATCTAATCTCAAAACTAAGTCCCTTGTTTGTTTGTTTTTTTGTAGGGCTTAATCATCAAAATATACAAAGTTAAACATACTATTATTCCACTGAAAGGGATCAAATGGCCAAAGCAATGCAACTACATGCATTGCACATTTTCCATAGAGGTAGACCGAAAGAGAGGTGGAAGGATGGAGTGAGGAAGTATATGAACGAAGGGGGTGCTGGTTGGGGCGTCGACTGACTGGGGACAGAGGTGCATGGGGGCGGTTCGTTCGTGGCCACACCTTCGGGGATCACGGCTTCAGGCAATAGATAGATAGATACTCTCCTTAGCTCGATTTTGAAACTGCATTGTCTGTTTGCCACCTTGTATATTCTTAGTATTTGTAATCGACTTGGTTAGCATTGATTTGTTGGATGATATTAACCTAATAGGCATATTCACAGCGGCGGATTGTGTCATGTGATAAGTGTCTTGAAATGAAGCGCATATGCATTTTGAGTTGATCGAAAAGCTTATATTTGTGTAATTACGTCATCCAAGAAACAGACATAATTACTGGTTACACTGCCTCTAGCTTTTGTTATTAGTTGTCTTTCATCTGTTTATTTTCGTTGCTAATTAGGTGTTCTATATACCAGTACCGTTGGATATAAGTGTTTACCCATTATCCAACGTTTCTATGTTTTGTCTGCGTTATAAAGTGGTAATCGACGCTCTCTGGAAATAGTTTACCCTCGAGTTTACCAGTTTTCTGTTGACCTATTTTCATACTGATGGACGATGGCGGGTGTGTTTTCACTCGCCCGCAGTAATAATATACTGTTTTGACATATATTAAATAATGTTAAAGAGCAGCGAGGCCAGTTAGGGTAGATTGTCGAGTTACGTTAATGACAATATTGTCGTTGTATGAGGTGGGTGGGAGTGGGTTTGTTTTACGTCAATGAGTGACTGCCTTGAGTAAATTCTCATTTCCGACGAATCTTGGTTTATATAGCACATAATGGTTATTCTTCTACTCCTCGATTACGGGATTCCTGCCTTGTGGATTTTAATATAATTTTTAACTTTCAAGGGACCTTACAGATGCTCGGATAAGGGCTACTTTTCAAATTTCGTCATTTTGATTTACCCTCCCCTATCCAATGTTCAGTCCTCAGTCTAATACAGTTTTGTTTACTTTCTAGGCTCCTTCCCGCAACACAAACTTTCTTTCTCTGATGTTTATTAGCCAATCAGAATTGAGCTTTATCTATGACTTCACTACATTTTCATATTCCGCAAAATTTTAGTTAATTCTACAATTTGTCCGTATTTATGACTTCCAATTATTTCCCTATACTTGTCATGTCTTATTTTGGGAAAATCTGACTTTTTAGGTGCGATCATGATTGCTTGCAACTGTTTTTGTTTTCCGGTCAATGTGTATGAGTTGCACCACAAGTTTTTTAAGATTTATTGTTTTCTATTAGTGATTTACTGTATATCGGAAATGTATATTTTCACATTATCACATAAGTGGTAATTAGGATTCAGTATCCTGTTTGTTTACAGTACTCGTATGTTCGCGATGACGTTGCCGTCTAGTTTGAGTGCTGTGGGATACAATAATTGGAAAATATTATCGAACCTACCACTAATTTTACCATGTTATTTGTATTGGTTTTAGGTAGTTTTTTATCACTAAACCGTATTTGAAATTTGGGTTCAATGTTATTTTAATACCACGAATTTTGTTGATATATGTGAAGATAAATATTGAGTCTATATGCTGTAAAGATCATAAACAAAAAAAAATATTTAACCCTCGGCAAAACCTAATAAAAAAGTATGGTACTAAAATGTCTTTTTCGTAACAAGGTTGTCAATACGGTACTTTCCCGTTATCAATGTACAATCAAGCTGAAGATTGCAGAGTAAACACCGTAGACTTCGTCAACTTCTTTCACCTTCGTATAATCGACAGCCAATTTTTTTTTTTTTTTTTACTAAGGGATTAGTACTCAACCAGTACTGTGGGGGCGGCAGCCCCCACCCATAATACTAGGTTAGGTTAGGTAAGGTTGTTAGGTTAGGCTAATGACTTTTCAAATCACTATAGGGGGCGTGTCTCAACATCGATCAATAGGCCTAATGGGGAAACTAAGTTTTCCCGATATTTCTAATTAATTACAAACACTATATATTGATGCAAATGAACAATTTCTTTTATATAAAAATACTCGGAAAATTCGTGGTATTAAAATAAAAAAAATCCGAAATTTGTTACAATCCTCCGAAAACGTGTTTTCCCAATTATCCAACGATCTAAAAATACTCAGTTGTATGTAATTTTTGGAGCAAGACAACACATTTTTTTATTTTTTGTTACCTTCGGATACAGGATGGGTTGAGCTCCCGTCATCAGCATCTATTGTGCCAGTAAGGAGCTTAAAATATTTTTTCCCGCCGTCAATAGGGACACTTATAGGGATTTTTTTTTACAACGTTGTATATAGTGCACATAAATGCATTTTCGGTGGTTAAAACTAATGTTAATATGATATTTACAATATTCTTACAATACAATAGGCTTCAAATTTTGAGACATAAATCATGGTAATTTCGGTAAAAGGTACCCAAAAATTAGTTGAGAGAGGGCTTTGTGTATCCCCCCCCCCCCCCCCTCCATGACTTATTGTCATCATCCTATATATTGCCAGCAGGGGGCAAATAACATGGTAATAGTAGCACTAACGATCTCCACCTAATATAAAAAGCGCTTACACAATACCAAAATAGTGACCCATCCTACTTAAAGTATGGTAAATTTGTGGGTGTGTTTTAAAGTATTATTAGTTTTTAGCGAGATTTACTATTTCTAAACAATATTTCATGACTTCCATCGACGCTATATCGCCGACGGATTTACCTTCGGACCTCTGTTTTCTGTTGACCCATTTCCTTACGATGGCGGCGGTTCCGGGTGCGGTTTTCATTCTCTTGCAGGATTTGTTTTAGTATTTTGAAATCTTCATAATTTTTAAGAGCAGCGGGGGTCTGGGAGCGGCAACCCCCAGGTTAGGTAAGGTAGTTTGGTTAGGTTAATGACAATATTTTCGTTGGAAGTGCAGGTGTCAATATTGTCATTAACCTAATCAAACTACCTTACCTAATTCTGGGGCAACCGCCCCCAGACCCCCGCTAACCGCAGATTAGTACTAGGGCTTCCTAAATAAGGCAAGTTAAAACAAATAACTAATAAAACAAACCGTTCACAAAGGAAGATTACGAACACGCGCATATGTAAACAAATATCGCTCGGTAGCTTTGTTGTCGGACGTCTGGGATTTTTTTTTTTTTTTTTTTTTACAATAGTTTAAAATCTTAAATCTCGTTAAAAAGCTAAAGACTTCAAATCGCACCCACAAATTTACCGTACTTTAAGTAGGATGGGTCACTAGTTCGGTATTGTGTAAGCGCTTCTTATAAAACGCGTTATACAGTGCCCATAAAATGAATTTCTGACCGTAATGACATATTAATATGAAGCACAGGTTATGTGCTTTCGATATGACTGGTAAACTTCCAGGAAAAAAGGTGGCCAGTTCATTGATATATACCAATTGTTCTATGGAAAAACGAATTAAATTATTAGAGGAGCCCATCACCATTGCTGTTAACTGTGTATGTAAAAATATATACCCTACACACACACTTGCACACCCTCACCAAGTAATGTATTCTCATTATAGCCCAGAAAGGTATACAGAAATGTCGTGTATATATTTTATCCCTAACATTAACTCTAGAGGAGTTTTCGTGAATGTATACAGTTTCGCGCTCTCTCTCTCTCTCTCTCTCTCTCTCTCTCTCTCTTACATACTATAATATAATATTTGTCCAATAGAATTCGTGTTATTCATATTTTGTTCTTTTACTGTTTTGTATGCCTCTTTCTCATTTTCGGACACATTCTCTCTCTCTCTCTCTCTCTCTCTCTCTCTCTCTCTCTCTCTCTCTCTCGCTCGCTCGCTCGCTCTCTATCTATCCACCTCTCTCTCTCTCTCTCTCACGCTCACTCACTCTCTCTCTCTCTATCTATCTATCTTTTTATTTATTTATCTATTTATCTATCTATCTATCTATCTATCTATCTCCATATGGCTATCTATCTATGTATCTATCTCCATATGTCTATCTCTATTTGTCTATCTAGCTATCTATCCACCTCAATGTGATACAATAGCTATATAGAATAAACTCTTGCCCACAGCAGGTTGAAGAAAATGATCAGCATTGCATTTTACGTCATCCAATTCTCTGTCTACAATTGTTGGGTTGTATCAAGAAGACCTCATTGGATAAGAGGAAATTAATAGACACAGAGAGATTAGGTGGTCTACAAAGGCAAACGGTTAACCCTTTGAGTACCAGCGACGTGTGTTATATTGCATGCTAGCTATATTTAGACTATATCATGCAGCTAAGGAAGGATCTGTGGTAGGTAAAAGGGTTGGTTGAGATATTGTGTAGCCTTTTTAATTGGTAGACGTCCTTCCTAAGCTGAACAAAATTGTAGATTAGTTACCAGACTATAATATAAAGGACGTCACCGATACTGGACGGGTTAATATTGTATGTACTCAGTAACGTAGTTTATACATAATTGTTTTACCTAATTACTCACTTTGCTCATTTCGAAGGGACTGGTGTTCTTGAAAAAGGGACTCCAGTCTTGACGCTAATCTTGAATTACAGTGTGCTGGCTTAATAATCCAGAAGGGTTGATAGCCTCTGAAGTCCTATTTTAACTAACTAACTGCTCTCTCTCTCTCACTCACTCTCTCTCTCTATTTTTCACAGTGGATGGTGAGTGACAGCGGGAGGAAAGAGAGGCTTTGTCCACCGTTCAGAGGGAGGAGGGAGGGAGGGGAGAAGGAAGGAAGAGGTAGGAGGGGAAGGGGGAGGGAGTGGAGAGAAAGGGAAGGAGGGGAAGTGATGGGAGGGGAGGAGAGGGAGGGAAACGAAGGAGAGGAGAGAGGGAAGGAAGAGGTAGTAAAGCGGAAGAAAAGAAGGGAGTAGAGGATGGGAGGGAAGAATTAAGCAGCGAGAGTTACAAGAATTATTAAGGTACAAGGAATAGACAATATTTGATAGACCTTGCGTACAGTCGAGAGAAAGATAGAGTACAAAGTACAAAGGAGTACAAAGGAAATCAAGCAACAACAGGTCTAGTGACCCTTCTAGGCTGCTTGTCCTCCAAAACACTGAGGATCAAGGGTCCAAACAGTGGTTTAGAGTGGGTAAGGGAACATTGGAAAGGGGAACTACTGCCCTAGAACTAATGTCCGTGGCAGGATTAGGAAGTTAGTAGGGGACAGATGGGTTAGTAACTGAGGGGGGGATAAAATAAAGTTATTCATTTACAAACGCAGTCAGTCGCGGGTTTGATGCGAGATATTTGTCTAAGCGGAGTTTAAATGAATCAACGGTGCTGCAGTCTATAACGTCTCGGGGAAGCCCATTCCACAAGTTGACAACTCGATTGAAGAAGGAATTCTTAGATTCGTGTGAGTTAAAAGATTTACCAATAATTTTGCAACCGTTTCCCCGTATGTAATTAGATTGGTCGATAGTGAAGTACTTACTACAGTTCATATTGTCGATGCCTTTGATGATTTTGAACACTTGAATTAAGTCACCTCTAAATCTGCGCTGGGTTAAAGGAAATAGATTTAATTCTCTAAGACGCTCTTCGTATGGTTTGTTCTTTAGGCTAGGTATCATTTTGGTAACTCTACGTTGAACTCGTTCTAGCTTGTTTATATCTTTTTGGTAATAAGGGCACCAGGATTGAACGCAGTATTCCAGATGAGGGCGAACTAAGGAATTGTAAAGGGTTAGGATAACTTCTTTGGATTTATGCTCAAATGACCTGCCTATAAAGCCAATTATTTTGTTTGCCTTCTTAACAACTTCTGAACATTGTTGACTCGGTTTTAGGTTACTCGATATTGATACTCCCAGATCGGTTTCTCTGTTTACATTCTTAAGCTGAGTGCCATTCATCGAATAGTTTGCTTTCTCATTTAGGTATCCGATATGTAGTACTTTACATTTATCCGCATTGAAACTCATTTGCCAAATTTGGGCCCAACATGACAATTTATCTAGATTGTGTTGCATATCGTCAACTTGTTCTTTTGAGAGTACGCTATTTGCAATTTTTGTATCGTCAGCAAATTTTGATATTGTACAGGTGAGACCCTCATCTATGTCGTTGATGTAAATTAGAAAGAGAATTGGTCCTAGTACCGATCCCTGGGGTACCCCGCTACTTACATTGGTCCATTTAGATGCCTTACCGTTTATGACTACTCTTTGCTTTCTGTCGCTGAGCCAATTTTCTATCCATTTCAACACACCGTCTTGTATTCCATGCGCTTTTAGTTTTAGCAGTAAACGTTTGTGGGGAACTTTGCCAAAGGCCTTTTGAAAATCAAGGTATATAATATCTACAGCTTTACTCTCATCGTAGAGGTTAAGGATATCGTGGAAGAAGTCTAAGAGGTTTGTTAAACAGGAACGTTTTTTACGAAAGTCGTGTTGAGTATCTTTAAGTAAGTTATTTTCCTCTAAGTGATTTACGAGTCTGTCTCTTATGACCGTTTCTAACATTTTACATACAATTGAGGTTAAGCTAATTGGACGATAGTTACTGGGTAGGGATTTGCTGCCTTTTTTTAATATCGGTGTTACGTTGGCTAGCTTCCACTGATCAGGCATAGTCCCAGACTGCAAGGATTCATTGAATAGCAATGTCAGTGGTTTGGAGAGCTCATCCTTAGCTTCCTTTAGAACTCTAGGCGAGATTGTATCAGGTCCAGGCGTTTTGTTTACCTTGAGTTTATCTAAACAATTTAATACTTCTCTCTCTGTAACGGTGATATTGCTTAGAACATCTGAATTATCAATCTGAATCGGCAATGGTGTAGGGATATCACTGAGGTCTTCTGTTGTAAAAACTGATGCAAAGAAGGTATTGAGGGCATTACTCATTTGTACTTCGTCTTTGGTGTATTCTCCATTTTCATCGACTAACGGTCCAACAGTTGAAGTAACTACTTTTTTCTTTCTGATATAACTATAGAATTCTTTCGGGTTTGTTTTACTTTGATTCGCAACATGTAACTCCAGGGTCTTTTTACTTTGCTTAATTAACTTTTTGGCTTTGCGTCGTAGCTCTACAAATTTCACCCGTTCTTCGTCATTTTGTGAGGATTTTAATCTATCATTAGCAAATTTTTTAGCAAGCAGACAGTCTGAAATATCTTTATTCCACCATTTGGGCTTATCATTATGGCCTGGACGCCGTATTTTCGATGGTATGCAGTCTTGCACTGCCTTAAGGTAAGTGGTTGTGAAACACTCCCAAGATGTATTTATGTCGTTATTGTTAGTCAGAAAGCTCCAGTCAGTTTCTTTAAGATTTGATTTAAGTTTATGAAAATTTGCTTTCTTGAAAATTAGGGACTTTCTCAATGCTGCTATTTGATTTGTTACTAGTAAACTTTAAAGTGAAAGTTATTGTACGATGGTCGCTGTTACTGAATTCATCACCAACATTCAAATTCTCTATTAATTCTTCTTTTGTTGCGAGTACAAGGTCAAGCACATTATTACCACGGGTCGGAGAATGTACAAATTGAAAAAGTGAACTCTCTTGCAAGTTAGCATAGAGGTCGTGTCCAGAGTGTGAAGTAAGAATATCGCCCCATTTAGTCACGGGTAAGTTGAAATCGCCAAGAATTACGGTATCTTGTATGTTAGTTATTTCTGCAATTTGTTCATAAATTTCACTGTCAGTTTGCACTGATTGAGATGGGGGTCTGTATAATAAAGCTAGTGTTATTTTAGTTCCTCGTTTATTATTTAATAGTACGTAAGATATGTCTATATTCGCAATTTGAGGTTTTGACATTAAGACGGGATTAAGACTTTCCTTTATAAAAAACAGAACTCCTCCTCCATTTCTATTGATCCGACTTTTCTCAAACATTGTATAACCAGGAAGCGTATATGCGGCTAAAAAGTCTCTGTCTTCCGTATTTAACCAAGATTCTGTAATGCCGATTATATCATAATGTTCTGTAAACACGATTTCCTCTAGATCTGAAAATTTATTGCGTATGCTACGAGCATTTACATAAAACACCTTAAGAGTATTAGAGTTGGATGTTACCGATTGTGCATTGTCTGAATTTTCAGTTCGTATTTGACTTACACTACCCTGTCTGGGGTCTGGTTGACCCCGTTTTTTGAACGGAAATCCTTGACTGCATCGTTCAGCAGACGACCAAGACGTGCAGCTCCTACTTCATTGAGATGTACACCATCTCCTAAAAACAAAGATTTATCATAGTAAAAATGATCCCATGTGTCGACAAAGCCGATGTCCTCCTCCCTGCAGAGTTTGGCTAGTCGGCGATTTGTACTGGTAGCTATGTTGTAGAATCGGTTTTCTACATCAATCCGGGGAACAATTCCTGAAATTAAGATTCTATTAGATTTTTCCTTGAAGGACCTGATCAGCTGCCGGTACTTGCAAAGTAGTTCCTCTGACCACGTCCGTTGGACATCGTTAGATCCAACGTGGATGACGTACGTAGTGCTTGCGGGGGCGAGCCTGGAAACCTCTTCCACAGCCGCAACAATGTCGTCCACGCCGCCACCTGGGATACAGAATCGCTTTCTGGTCCTGGGTGCCCTGGCGCAGAACTCGGTTAGTTTGGCCACGGACCATGGAGTCGCCCACAAGCCGAACTTCTTCCGTTTCCTCTTCCTCGTCAATAGCCAGAATTTTGAAGCGGTTTTGGCATGTTGTCGGGATGACCTTCCTGGTACTGGTACTGGGATGCACATTGTTTCTCACTAACTGAAAATTGTCCTGGGGGGGAGTGAGAGTAGAGTCATTATTATTTTCTGCAACATCTAAGGGTAGCTGCTGGTGTGGGTACCGGTACCGGTACTGTATGCACTGGAATGGCGGTTGACATCGTAGTGGTTTCTTGGGCCGAGGGCACTCCTACGTTGAGTGTGGCAAATTCTTGAAGGGATTCAAGCTTCGTAGTCAGGGCATCGATCTTGCGGTGAGCTGCATTCAATTCATCCGCAATCTTCTCTCGGAGCTGGCAAAATCTACAAATTTGGACATCAGTATCAACAAACATGGTAGGGCCAAATTTACCGGAACAACTCGTGCAGGTTCGTTGTGGCACCATGACGATATAATCACAATATGCCTGAAAATCACACAAATTTATGGTAGCAAAATGGTACAATTAAAGCCTGAAAATCACAAAAAATTTATGTTAGCAATGTGATACAATTAATTCCTGAAAATCACAATTTTTGTTGTTAGCAATATGATAAAATTAATATGCCTGTAAATCACAAACAATATGTTAGCAATAGAACACAATTTATGCCTGAAAATAAAAACAAAAATTGATGTTAGCAGTATGACACAGTTAAAGCCTGAAAATCACAAATGGACTAGAAATTGTTTACAAAATTTACTGGAAAAAAAAGTGGGAGAGGGTTAATGTAGCCTAGTGAGAAAACTGGAAAACAGTATACAGTACAGTAACAAAAAATATTTGTTAGCAATATGGTACAATTAATGCCTGTAAATCACAAAAAGAATATGTTAATCATAAGAACACAATTTATGCCTGAAAATACAACAAATTTATGTTAGCAGTATGACACAGTTAAAGCCTGAAAATTGTAAATGGACTAGTAATTTGTTACAAAATTTACTGGTAAAAAAAAGTGGGAAAAGGTTAATTTAGCCAAGTGAGAAAACTGGAAAGCAGTATACAGTACAGTATCAAAAAATATTGGTTAGCAATATGGTACAATTAATGCCTGTAAAACACAAAAAGAATATGTTGATCACAAAAAGAATATGTTAGCACTAGAACACAATTTTATGCCTGAAAATAAAAATAAAATTATGTTAGCAGTATGACACAGTTAGGCTAAAGCCTGTATATATAGGGGAGGTGTGGTGGAGTGGTCATGCCACTGGATTGGTAATCCAATGGACCCGGGTTCAAATCCCGATATGTCAATGGGAAGATATTATTGGGATTGAATTTGTGCTGTACCTAGTATCAGTGCATTACCACAAAGCCCACCGAAATGCCAAAAAAATATACCCTCATTGTTCCCTGATTAAATAACACTGTATGAATATTCCCATATTCAAAATATGTTACAGGGGGACAATGCCTAGTGAGTTCACTGCTCAATAGGTGGCGTTCTGAGAGTGAGGGTCTGAGTCTGGAGGGTGAGACGGTGAAGCACTTGAGCGAAGCAACCAGCCGCTTCAGAGATGGAGCTGCTTTGAGCCATGATGGATGCTTCACATGTCTCACTCCCCAGGCTGGAACAAGACCTCACGGGCTTCACCGTGTTGAGCGGTGGAATGTACAGGCTCTCAGCCTATGCCCGAGAGGGAGTAGTTGGAATATAGAAAAAAAAAAAAAAAAAAAAAAAATATTAGTTTATAGAGTGGTCGACACATTACTAATAATAATGGAGTTAGTAATATCCCTGGCAAGAGTGTGAGAGGCCTATTATTATGGTGACAAGTATCTGAAATGCGATTAATAAATAGGTTATCAAAAAGTATTACAGTAACTAAATTATTCTAACCCAATATTAAAACTATCTTGACAAATGTTAGTGTGTGCGATTTATATAGATAACCAAGATAAAAAGTTCAACCAAGTACAGTATTGGCTAGACTTTGATATATAAAATACAAGAAGAGGGTTTGTTTATGCGTACACAGGTGGCGCTGGTATCGGCGGCGTCTCTACTAACTTGACAAATAGAATTTTGAAAAACAAACGTTTATTAGTCAAAACTACAGTACAATGTCATGCAAGATAACTACTGGGTGGTTTTCTAAGCACTTAACTACAGTGAGGGCTAAAATATCTACAATAAGTGCTAGAACTTTATAATATGAAACAAGCAAATAGTTTGTTTACTTTAGAGCGTCGGTCGTCACTAACCGGTACAAATGTAAACAAAAGCAGTCTCGATAAACAAACGTTTATCAGTCAAAAACACAGCAAAATTACATGCAAAGCAACTACAGGGTAGTTAAGCTAGAGCTTAGCTACAGTTCATGCAAACAAATAAGGGGATGAGTAATGGAGTACTCAAGTTATGGTCAAATTTCGAGCAGCGAGAGCGAAGTGCTGTTGGCGGGTTGGCGCTCTAGAGAGAGAGAGAGAGAGAGAGAGTAAAAGGGTGGACAAAAGGGGCAACACAAAATACAATAACAACAGCCATAGTCAATACTGCGCCGGTGGTTGACAGGTGTTGGACAGGTGTGTGTGTGTGTGTGCGTGTGCGTGCGTGCGTGTGTGTGTACATTACTCTACCTGTGTGCCGATTTATTGGAAAGGTATCTGTATCACTCCTGCAATTAGCGGGTACAATACCTTCCAGGACGAATGAATCGAATTTTTCGAATTAATTTGGTGCTTAAATAAATCCTTAGTTTTTTGCTAGTAGTGAATAGTACCCATAGCATACATGCCAGACTCTTTTGACCCTAATCAAACAGTAAGTTGGCCGTACAAAATTATTATACTATTTAGACATGATTGCTTTCTTATGTGAACACGCAATCACACACACACATACACACGTACGCACATGCACACACACACACACACACAAACTTACAGGCATACATATATATACACATTCACTCACATATAAACATCCATGCACACACCAATTCATAAATGCAGTACACCTCTCCGACTCACTCTCACTCTCTCACTCACTCTCTCTCTCTCTCACTCACTCACTTTCTCTCACTCACTCTCACTCTCACACACATACTCTCTCTCTCTCTCTCTCTCTCTCTCTCCTCGCTCTCTCTCTCTCTATCTCTCTCCTCTCTCTATTCTTCCCCAGCCCTGACCCTGCCACTCCCCTCCCCCTGCCACTTCCCCTTGTTCGTCATGGCAGACATCCCCTCCTTCCGTTTACCAAATTTTGTACTTCTTTTGTACTCTTTTTTTTTGTCTATTATTTTCAATATAATGTCAACATACTTCGTTCGTGTTACTGGGAAGAAGGATGGAGTGAGGTGGGGTGGAAGGGAAAGGACGAGGGGAGGAGACGAGAGAGAAGAGAGAGAGAGTCTGAGAAGAGAGAGAGAGAGACCTTACACAGGTATCTATATAGTATATATATAATTATAGATATATGATTATATCTTTATATTATATATTTACTGTGGTATTATAATGTATATATATATCACCCACTATTAAGATGAATATAGAGTTAGATATATATATATATATATATACTATTTACATAGTAAGATTACAGATTTATCTCTTGGCGTCCTGGTTTGATTGGGCATCCAATCTTGGCACTTCATATATTTGTCACCCCAGGAGCCCAGGACAAAGCGGACACAGATGATGTTCGAGTGATATGTTTCGAAAATAATAATATACTGTATGATCATTACCAAGAAAATTAAAAAAATTAGGTTTATATTAAGGATACACTTTTTATATATAGTTAATTTGTAACCATTATTTTCAGTAATTTTTTTAGAAAACCAGGTTTTTTCGTGCTCTTGCTTGTGGGCTGTTTTGTGTAAAAGGGGAAGCCGGAAGCCTCCTGCTTAGCCCTCACGCAAGGGGGGAGCTGCTCCCTTGCCTTCACTAATTTTATATATTTAAAACAAACGGGTTTTTTAGTTATCACACGAGAGCGCCGTTTATAGGTCAAAACTGTTGAACTGAACGCTGATATATTATTTCTTGGCCCATTACTGTTTGGAAAAATCCGTGTAATTTGTAATTTGTTCGGCAAATTTTAGAATGAAGGTAGATAATTATAGGTAGGTGGCAGAATGTCTATTATTATTTTTTAAATGTGGTACCTGTTTATTGGAGTGTAATTAAGAATCTGCCAAAAATCAGGAGTTGAGTTGCGGGGAAAGAATATTGCTGAAAATGTTTTTTGGTGTGATATTGCTTTTGATGAGGGAAATAAGGTTACGGTTTTTAGTGACGCAGGTTTTAAGGGGAGACCGGCGTTTTCTCCTGTTCCCCCACATATTCCTCCGTGTCGTGTTTAGCCCAATTTGATTTTCAGGATATTATGACGCGTCCGCGACCGTTCGTCGGGTCCATTAGTTTGGCGATTGATGTTTTTTTTTTTTGTTACTTTTTTTGATTTCGATTTTTTTTTTTATTGTTTTAGATTTTTATTTTTTTTTATTTTTTTTAATTTTATCGATTCGATTTTTAAATTTTTATTTCTGATTTTTTTCTTTTTTTTTTTTTTTTCGATGTTTTTTTTTTTTTTTCGATTTTTTTTGATTTTTGCGATTTTTTTTTTTGTTATAATTTGATTTTTTTTGTTTTTAATTTTTTTTTTTTTGGATTTGATTTATTTTTTTTTTTTTTTTATTTAATTATTTATATTTTTTTTTTTTTTTTTATTATTTTATTTTTTATTTTTTTTTTTTTTTGTTTTGATTTTTTCCGATTTTTATTTATTTTTTTTATTGTTTCGATATTTTTTTTTTTTTTTTTTTTTTAACGAATATTTAAATTTTTAATTACCTGATTTTTGTTTTGTTAACGTTATTTTATTTATGATTGTTGGCGATTTTAATACCTTTCATCCCATTTCATTGTCAAATTTAAGGCCTTTCGTGACTTTTAGGTGTCAATTTTTTCCTGGCGAGCGATAGCGAGCCTGATATTTATTTCAAGAGGAAGCGGCCTTCGGCCAGGAAATTTCTGTACCGAAAAATGTACAAATTTATCTTGAAGGGGGGTCTAGGGAGTGTTTCTAAGTTTGATTGTGGTCTAACCAGGAAACTAAGAAATATAGGAATACATTGAATAATAGACCTACAAAAAAAGTCCAGTCTCCCCTTAAGCATTAACTAAATCCATTGTGCTTATTGGCGCAAGAAACCGACGGAAAAATAGTGTGCAATGTGTGTGTTATAAATAATTCCCAAAGCTTTTTAAATCACCACCGATAACATCAGAAAAAAGAAGAATTTTCATTCTTTCTAATTTCATTTTGCATTTTCCGGCAACTATGCAACTTAATATATATGTAGTTCTGATTGTGTTTCAATATATATGTAGTTCTGATTGTGTTTTTAATTTATTTGTATTTCTTTATATTTATTTATTTATGTTTTGTGTTTCTGATTTTGTATGTAAACGTACTATTTTTTAAAGATTTTTAATTTCTTTTGATATTCAATAAATATTACTTTTACATATCCAATATTTGCTCCTCTTGTTTTTGTAAACATACTGTATTTATCTTATAAACAATAGTATATGCTTTTACCAATTTGTTTAACTTTTCTACCACTTGAACTGAGTGTATTTTCTAATAATTTATTTCAATATATGATTCAGTTTTGTGTTCAATCATATTTTTCTATTTATCTCTTATCACACTCTCCCTCTCTCTCTCACACACCCACACACACACCCACACCCACACCCACACCCACACCCACACACACACACATACACACACACACACACACACACACACACACCCACACTCATGTATCTCACTCTACTCTATTTTAGTTATTAATCTATTATTTATTAGCTTCCTACTTGTATGTCTTCTCTCTCTCTCTCTCTCTCTCTCTCTCTCTCTCTCTCTCTCTCTCTCTCTCTCCAGCGAGTAGCTATCCTGTCAGCCTAGGCTTTAAAAAATAGGGACCATTCACACACCTGTCACGCTACCACACCTGTCATACAACCACACCTATCATAGTACCACACCTGTCACACTACCACCTGTCATACTACCACACCTGTCATACTACCACACCTGTCATACTACCACACCTGTCACACTACCACACCTGTCATACTACCACACCTGTCATACTACCACACCTGTCATGCTCACACACCTTTAATACACTCACACACACACACCTGTCACAATCTCACATTATCACACTCTTACACCTGCCGCACATATACTGTACACGTTATTCTCATACACCTGTCACACTCATACACCTGTCAAATTTGCACTCCTCTCACATTCACAATAATCACACCTGTCACTCAGCTTTCATATCCACACACCTGTTCAAGACCCACATACACGCACAGTTGCCCACACATGTTTTGCTCATCTACATAATCTTATACTGTAGGCTACATAGAAATATACAGTGATCCGTATGATTGAATTACGAGTGTATAGTTTCTTATGCTGGGGTTGACTCATATGCTTAGTCAACTTCTAATTAAGGGAGCCCACCTCGCTTTTTTTATCTTTCTCTCCCTCTCTCTTTGGCTTGTATCTATTCGGCCCCATTCAGCCTACTGTTTTAAGATGTTTACCCCCATCCCAGTGTCAATATTTTCCTGGCGAGCGGTAGCGAGCCAGCATATATATTTTTTTGTTTTGACAGCAAGCTAAATTTGTACATTTTTCGATAGAAAAATTTCTCCGGCGAAGCCGGATTTCTCCATACAATGCTTGCTCGCTATCGCTCGCCAGGAAGATATCGACACCTGGATGGGGATAAACGTCTTAAAACAGTTGGCTGAATGGGACCGAATGGGTACAAGCCAGGGAAAGAGAGAAAAGGAGAGAAAGATAAAAACACGTCGGTGACCCCCCTTAAAAGAAACCACACTTCGATTTCATTGATACTAATTTGACTTTCACACAATTATAAGATCACGAAGATGAACATAAGTTACGTGGGCAACTGTACACTTACTCGATCCTCAATCATCTCTCTTAATATAAGGGAGCCCACCTCGCTTTTTGTTCTCTTTCTCTCCCGCTCTTTTTGGCTTGTATCCATTCGGCCCCATTCAGCCTATTGTTTTAAGACGTTTACCCCCCATCCAAGTGTCAATATTTTCCTTGCGAGCGGTAGCGAGCCTGCATATATATATATATTTGTTTACAGCAAGCTAAATTTGTAAATTTTTCGATAGAAAAATTTCTCCGGCAAAGCCGGATTTCTCCATACAATGATGGCTCGCTATCGCTCGCCAGGAAGAAATCGACACCTGGATGTGGATAAACGTCTTAAAACAGTTGGCTGAATGGGGCCGAATGGATACATGCCAGAGAAAGAGAGAAATAGAGAGAAAGAGAAACAAAAACAGGTGACCCCCCCTTAAGCCGGTATCACACGAGTGCTTTTATAGTCAACATTCGATGATCGAAATTTTTCTGGCAACGTTTCTGGAATATTTTGCAGTGGTATCTGAAATTAGACTGATGATAGAGATGAATTTAGGTAACAGACATATATTAAATGTTTTACCTCATAAGCTGCCAGACCAGTGTTGAGGGAAAAAGGACTAGTGTGATACCGGCCTAAATCTCAATCTTCTGACAGTCACATCACTTGACACATATTACAACTTTGCCTCACCATGACATCTTTGCCTCACCATGACATCTTTGCCTCACCATGACATCTTTGCCTCACCATGACATCTTTGCCTCACCATGACGTCTTTGCCTCACCATGACATCTTTGCCTCACCATGACGTCTTTGCCTCACCATGACGTCTTTGCCTCACCATGACGTCTTTGCCTCACCATGACATCTTTGCCTCACCATGACGTCTTTGCCTCACCATGACGTCTTTGCCTCACCATGACATCTTTGCCTCACCATGACGTCTTTGCCTCACCATGACATCTTTGTCATTATATTATGGCAACGATTACGTGAACATATTCAGCTTAAGGGGAGATATCCACTTGAGGGACTTTTTTTTTTTACCCTTTCTCCCTCATGTTTAGCCCCATTGCTTTTGAGATTTTAAGAAGTTTTCCCCATTAGTTTGGTGATTTTTAAGAATTTCCGCTCCATTCTGTCAATTTTAAGACCTTTCGTGCCATTTAGGTGTCGATTTTATCCTGGCGAGCGATAGCGAGCCTGTAATTTAAGAGTAATCGGCCTTCGGCCGGGACATTTTTCTACCGAAAAATGTACAAATTTATCTTGAAAGGGGGTCAAGGGGGTGAAATTTTAAGATTGCTGGAGGAGTAGGAAACAAACTAGAAACCTCCCCTTAAGAAGGACGTTTAGGAATGAAGAGGCTACAGACCATCTCAATCCATCCCTTTAGCTACCATATATCCTTCCTAAGCTTCACAAAGTCGTCTAAATGTAACTGAAAGAAGATAAAATAGACGTTGCCGGTACTGAAAGGGTTAATTAATCGTCCAATCATCATGCTATTACTATTTAGCTCATTGATAGACGTGCCGTATTTTACCCTCCGTATATCCCTGGTTTAGTTAAACAAAATGTACGTATTCTGTATTAAGGGGACAGTGGCTGTGTCTTTGGTGTATTAATTCAGTTAGTCATATATTATTTTAGTTTCCTCCCTAGACCTCCATCAAGCTTATAAAAACACCCCCTAGACCCCCCTTCAAGATAGAATTATACATTTTTCGGTAGAAAAATGTCCCGGCCATAGGCCGATGCCTCCTAAAACTACAGGCTCGCTATCGCTCGCCAGGAAAAAATCGACACCTAAATGGCACGAAGGATCCTAATGTTGACAAAGAAATGGGGTGAAAGGTCATAAAATCCCCAAACTAATGGAACCAAAGTCTTAAAATCTCAAAACTAGTGGGACTAAACATTAGGGAGAAGGGGGTCCAGAAAAACTGTTTGTCTCCCCTTAATCCCCTACTGTATTATCACACAAATGTATGTAGGCTATAAATTATACAGTATATGCTTTATCCATCCTTCTATGTATCATTACCAGCATGTATGAATATATTGCCAGTAAACCATTTCAACCAGTAGCTCTCAACCAGTGTCCTATCAACCAGGGCCAATCAAACCTGTGCCTAACCTAAGCTAACCCAATAATACTGGTTGAGAGCCACTGGATAGATTAGTCTAGTGGTTGAGTTGTCCCGTCAAAGTAAATGAATATGCATCAGTCCAGAGCAATCCAATCAATTAATGTCCTCGGTATCCATCCATCCATCCATCACCCCTTCTGCCATTCTTTATGTCCTTTGGTCCCATAACTCTAATCTGAACTGCTATTTTACCCCCCCCCCTCTCTCTCTCTCTCTCTCTCTCTCTCTCTCTCTCTCTCTCTCTCTCTCTCTCTCTCTCTCTCTCTCTCTCTCTCTCTCTCTCTCTCTTTCTCTCTCTCTCTCTCTCTTTCTCTCTCTCTCTCTCTCTCTCTTACCTTCGATACTACCATTCAATTTTCTTCTTCCCTCTCTCTCTCTTCTCCCACCAACCACTCTTGATTATCTCTCTTCCCTTCTCCTCTCTCTCTCTCTCTCTCTCTCTCTCTCTCTCTCTCTCTCTCTCTCTCTCTCTCTCTCTCTCTCTCTCTCTCTTACCTTCGATACTACCATTCAATTTTCTTCTTCCCTCTCTCTCTTCTCCCACCTACCACTCTAGATTATCTCTCTTTCCCCTCCCCATCGCTTCCTCCCCCACCTACCACCCTCACCCCCTACTACCTCTCCCACTCTCCCCATGCCCCACGCTTCCTCCCCACCCTTACTCCCTCTACCTCTCTCCCCTTCCTCCCCCTACTATCTCTCCCTCTCTCCCCCTCCCCCTACTACCTCCCCCTCTCTCCCACCCTACTACCTCCCCCTCTCTCCCTCCCTTCCAGCTTTCCTTACATGCCTCTTTGTTTGTCTCATCGCCATTCTCTCGCGTCCTTCTCTCATTTTATCTCTCTATCTCTCTTTCACACTCACTCTCTCTCCTTACTTACTTCCCAACTTTACTCTTTCCTCTTCTGTCTGTCTCCTCCTTCACCACTTCCTTCCCTCACTCCAACCCTCTCACATACTCGATCCCTTCCCCACTCCGTCCGTTCCCTTTCTTCTTCTCTTCCTCTCCCCACTTTCCCCCCTCTCTCTCTCTATCTCATAATTTCATTCTCCCTCCCTCCTACATCCCCCCCCCTCCTTCTCTACCTTCATCCCTCCATTACTTCTTCCTTCAACCATCCCTCCCCTTCTCTCTACCACTCTCTGCTGTGCTATCTGTACCTTCCACTCTGTAGACAATTCTATATTAGAATTAAGTCCAGAATGCCTAGTAGGGATCGCACGGTCTGTGCAGTCTGTTTATTTATGTAACTCTATGTAACTCTCCCTCGTTCTCTCCCTTTCTCTCCATTCCCCCTTCTCCAGCCTCCACCCTCCCCCCCCTCTCTCTCTCTCTCCCTTTCTCTCCATTCCCCCCTCTCTCTCTCTCCGCGTCCCAGCCCGCCTACATATAGATTGCGAGGCCATATAAAACCAATTTGTGTCTGCCATCCATCAGTCCAAAGCTCGCTCAGTCGTCCTGTCAGCCAGTCAGCCGATCACTCAGTCACTTTCTCCCAGTTAGTTGTGATCCAGTTAGTGCACAGAGTCGGTTAGTTTACCGGTTAGTTAGTAGATGGCACAGTTAACCCCTTCTGTACCGGCGACGTCTGTTTAACTTTCTTCAGGCTACGATTAGACGATTTTATTGAGTTTTAAATGGGCCTCCAGCAATTTCAGGAGTTAAGGAGTAAAGTTGGTTAGTGGAGAGAACATAATAATTAACAGGCTTCGAACTATCTCGCTTAACCTTTTTACTACCACAGATCCTTCTTAAACTGCACAGAATCGTTTAAATATAGCTAGGTACAATATAATGAAAACAACGTCGCCGGTATAGAAGGGGTTAAGGAGAGTACGCATAAGGGGAGATTTGTATTTACTGTATATGTTCATTTATTTGTATTTACTGTATATGTTCATTTATATATCCTTTGAATATTATGACGCGATCTGGCAGTTTATTATACCCATCATTAGACCATTTTATACTCTTTAGGAAGGATCTGTGGGAATTAAAAGGGTAAAGACGATCTCAATTAAAAGGGTAAAGACGATCTCAATTATACCCTCTGACTTCCACATACCTTACTTAATCTGAAGAATATCGTCTAATATTAGCCGACACAGAAAACCGATGCGAAATTAGATATTGATAAGTTTAATTTACTTATTATTTTCTTTAGTGTCCTCCCAAGACCTCCATCAAGCTAAAGTAAAAGGGGGGTGACCTGTTTTTGTTCTGTCCTTTCCTATCTTTCTCTGGCTTGTATCCATTTGGCCCCATTCAGCCTACTGTTTTAAGACGTTTATCCCCATCCAGGTGTCAATTTTTTACTGGTGAGCGGTAGCGAGCCAGCATATTTTTTTTATTTTTGTTTGACAGCAGGCTAAATTTGTACATTTTTCAATAGCAAAATTTCTCCGGCTAAGCCGGATTTCTTCATATAATGCTGGCTCGCTATCGCTCGCCAGGAAGAAAATCGACACCTAGATGGGGATAAACGTCTTAAAATAGTTGGCTGAATGGGGCCGAATGGATACAAGCCAGAGAAAGAGAGAAAGGACAGAAATAACACAAAACAGGTCACCCCCCCTTAAGGAAATACCCTAAAGAAAACCTTCGAGATAAATTTGTACATTTTTTAGTAGAATAATGTCTGCAGAAGGGTGATTCCTCCTAAATTACAGCCTCGCTTTCGCTCGCCAGGAAAACAAATTGGTAGGTGTCTATTTTTTTTTCCTGGCGAGCGAACCAACCTACCAACCTGCTGTAATGGAATAATTCAATCAGTTATCCATCCATGTAGAAGTGACAGACCATTACCATCTATAGTTTCGGTTCGACGCGTGCATCTTAACCCCTTCTGTACCGGTGACGTCTGGTTTACTTTTTTCTGGATGCCATTAGACGGTTTTATTCAGTTTAAAACGGGCCTCCAGCAATTAAAAGGCTTACAACTATCTGACGTAACCCTTTTATAACCACAGACCCTTCTTAAACGCCACAATTAAAGCTAAAATTAAAAAGACGTCACCGGTACAGAAGGGGTTAAGGGGGTATTGCCTGTTTTTTTTTTGGTCTATATAATTTTATACTTTTATATTTTTGAGTTTCCTCGCTAGACCTCAATCAAGATTTAAAACAAAACAATAATAAAAACAATAAAAACTCACCCCCTAGACCCCCTTTCAAGATAAAAATATCCCGGCCTTGGTTCCTTCTAAAATGACAGGCTCGCTGTCGCTCGCCAGGTAAACATCAACACTTAAATGGCACGAAAGGTATTGATATTGACAAAGAAATCATCTCCAATCAAACTACCTGGTTGTCCTAGTTCAGCTCGAATAATTAAACTCAAAGAAGTTCCTACTATTCCGGCTCAAGCTCCAAAAATAAAATATAATGTACCAATATCTTTATGGTTAGTTGAAAAGGTCTCAAAGGTCTCAAAATCGCCAAATTAATGGAACAAACGTCTTAAATTATCAAAACTAATATACTAAACATGAGGGAGAAGGGGGTCCAGAAAAAGCGAGTACTTCCCCCTTAATCGGCCAAGACATTTCATCCCTTACTTGCCGATTTCCTGACACTCAAGGCAGACTACGAAACTACAGCATCTCTTCGTCATCATGATAGTGTTTCTATAAATGGCGATATGTTTCATTTTTCAAAGCTAGGAATGAAGAAGATAATCACTTTGTTCTAGTTATATTGACACGATTTTGTGCAGCTTAAGAAGTATCTATGCAAGTAAAGAGAAAGGAAGGGGAAGAGAAGCCAAAATAGAGAAGTGAAGAAAGAAGGAACGCGAGCAGAAGGAAGGAAGGAAGTCAAAGAGAGAGAGAGAGAGAGAGAGAGAGAGAGAGAGAGAGAGAGAGAGAGAGAGAGAGAGAGAGAGAGAGAGAGAGAGAGAGAGGACAGGAGGGAGATAGGAAAGGGGGGAAGGGGTAGGGGGGGGGGGACAATATGGTGTATATACCATTGTGTTGTTCTGCATTGCAAATTTAAAGGATGAGGGGTTTGAGAGGAGGAGGCGTGTGGGTGTATGTGGGGCAGATGTGTGGTTGTGGCAGGTGTGTGGTTGTGGCAGGTGTGTGTGTGGTTGTGGCATGTGTGTGTGTGGTTGCGGCAGGTGTATGGTTGTAGCAGGTGTGTGTGTGTGGTTGTGCCAGGTGTGTAGGTGTATGTGGGGCAGATGTGTGGTTGTGGCAGGTGTACATGTGGTTGTGCCAGGTGTGTAGGTGTATGTGGAGCAGATGAGTTTATGTGGGGCAGGTGTGTGTGTGGTTGTGGCTGGTGAGCGGGTGTATGTGAGGCAGATGTGTGCTTGTGGTAGGTATGTGGGTGTATGTGTTGCAGATGTGTGGTTGTGACAGATGTGTGGTTGTGGCAGGTGTGTGGGTCTATGTGTTGCAGATGTGTGGTTGTGACAGAGGTGTGGTTGTGACAGATGTGTGGTTGTGGTAGGTGTGTGGGTGTATGTGTGGCACATGTGTGGTTGTGGCAGATGTATACTAGTAACAGGTGTTTGGTTGTAGCAGGTGAGTGGTTACGACAGGGCAGGTGTATGGTTATGACAGGTGTACGGTTGTGGCAGGTGTTTGGCTATGGCAGATGTGTGGTTATGGCCGGTGTGTGGTTTTGGCAGGTGTGTGGTTGTGGCAGGTGTGTGGTTATGGCAGATGGTTGGTTGTGGCAGATGTGTGGTTACGGCCGGTGGGTGGTTTCGACAGGTGTGTGTGGCTGAGACAGGTGTGTGATACATAGAACAGGAAAGTGAGGAAGTAATTAAAACAAGTATAATATGTGAGAGTGGAAAACCTTAATTTCTATATACTGAACAGTAGAAGTAGGGTAAAAGTGATAGATATATAGATAGATAGATAGATAGATAGATAGATAGATAGATAGATAAATAGATATATAGATATATAAATAGAATGATAGATAGATAGAGAGGAACATGAGTGGACGATACAGATGTGAATAAGGAAGGTGTATTAGATTGAAATAGATGCTTAAGTGAGAGAGTGCATGTATGAGTGAAACATAATTGTGAATATTATGTGCATATTATGTGCGCGTGCGTATGTGTGTATATTGCGTGTGTGTACTGTGTGTGTTTACTGTGTGCGTGTGTGTGTACTGTGTGTTCATTGCTGTTGTGCATGGTGTGAGCGAGAGAGAGATTGAGATAAAACGAGAGATTTAGAGAAAGTGCTTCCTCTGTATATTCGCGTGCTTGTGTGTGTGTGTGTGCGAGCGCGCGCGTGTGTGTGTGGGTGTATGTGTGGGTGTGTTTGATTGAGAAATATCACACGAGAAGCTTAGATAGATTGCTTGTACAGCGTATTTGCCTGTTGAGAGAGAGAGAGAGAGAGAGAGATAATTGAGACACAGTGAGGTACTTATAAATATGTGTGGTGGTGTGTATTTCCGTGTCCGTGCAAGGGGTGTGTGCGAAAGAGAGAAAGACACGTAGATAGATAAGTACACAAAGATATATTAACCCTATTTGGTCCCAGGGGGGGTGGGGGGGGGGGGGGGGGGCTTTTTGGTTCCTCCTTTTTACAGGTTGTATAGTTTCACCCATCAGTTTAGAGATAATAACACTCTTCACCCCATTCAGGTGTTATTTTTTCTGGGCGAACGATAGTGAGCCCATAGCTTATAACCTTAGAAGGAATCGGCTTTCGGACAGAACATTTTTCTATCGAAAAATATACAAATTTAGCTTGACAGGGGCCTGGGTCAGCATCTTTAAATTCAAGTTAATCTGGGAAGGTGTTTATGTTAGCTTAGGTGATAAACTAAAAAACATTGCTCGAAAATGGCAAATTCAAGCAACATTTTCAATATTTATTCAACAAAATGTCATAATGACCCACACAACGTCGGAGCAGATATTGTTAAGACATTATATACAAACAACCAACCAATCAAACAACCAATCAAACAACCAATCAAACAACCAGCCAGACAGACAGACCGAGAGCGATATAATCACCGTCCTCATTATATATAACTGGGAGGTAGAGAAGCCTTGTCAATATTGTAATAACTCAGAAGGCAAAGTTACGCCATCAATCACCACCAGGGATAGTTGGGGCTGCTGGATGGACAAGTGGAAGGAGGGAGGGATGGTGGGCTGGATTGATGGATGGATAATTTGCTGAATAGATCAATACTTGGATTGGTAGAGAAATAGGTAGATATGTAGTTGGATAGGAAGACAGATAGTGGTATTCGCTCAAATTTCACCAATAACCCACATCAAAGAAAAATCGGGACAAGTACACCTACAGAAATGGGATCACAGAGAGCAACACTTGTCATCCACTTAAATTATACGAACCATCAGCACCAATCACAGTCAAAATATCCTTGATCACTCCACCCAGGTCAAGAAGGCTACCTCAAGCTTCTGCCGTTGCCTTTCCAGGTCGCCCTTCTTCCAGTCGACACTACCGCAGTTGAAACGCAAGAGTATTTCAAGGCAATCATCAATTGGCAGGTCAGTGATACTCGATGCCAAAAGCACACTTGAACACAGTACCCTAAACAAAGCTTGCAAACTTGTAAAAGAAGTCCACATCGTTACCACTAGCACCGGGCATAGTAGTGTAACACAATATGTGCACAATACCAGCATCAGCAGTAGCAGGACGTCAAACGAAGTGCATCACTGTAGCAGGACCTTGCAAGATGCATTTTCACAATAGCAGGACATCACATGAAGTGCATCATAGTAGCTGGATATTGCATGAAGCCTGTCATTGTAGTGGTACGTCACATGAAGTGCATAATGAAAACAGTAGATCACATGATGTGTTAAAGTTAATAATCACATGATGTGCTAATCACATGTACTAATCACATGACCAGCCATCAACGGAGAAGAGGAGGTGCGTTACCAGAGAGAAGTATTGTTTGACGGAACCCTCAGTGCCAGAACATTAACACCGTCATCAGCTAGTACCTACCAACCGGAATCAACATCACCACCATCACCAGAGTCTGCTAAAGGGTCCCAAACAAACGCCTCCCTCACCACCAAGACTCAATAGAGTATTGTAGTCCCCCAACGTATGCAATTTGTCTCTGCCCTTTTGTTTTTAATAAACAATTCTACCTGGGAACCGGTGTATATTGTTGAGCCGTGCATGAACCCTATTTCAGAAAGGTAGATAGATATATAGGCATGTAGTTGAATACAAGGGAAAGCCAGTCATTGAAACAAAAATAGAAATCAACAAAAGGGCTTGTGCTGGTATGGTATTTATGTGTTCGTGCATGTATTTATGTATGCATGTGTTTATATGCTTATAGTGTGGGTGTGTGTGTGTATGTGTGTGTGTTTGAGTGTAAAAAAAAAAAAAAAAAAAAAAAAAAACAGGCAGATAAACAGGTAAGCCGACAGACCAACCTTGGGCCTAATTATAACTCGGAGCTACAGACGCCTCGCTAATACTGTAAACAGTAGGCAAAGTTAGGCTATCAGGGAACACCACCACCAGGGCTAGTTGGGCTATTGGAGGGACATTATAGAGTGATTGCTGAATGGTTGGATGGATGGATGAGTTGGTGTGGATAGATAGAAAGAGGGAAGGATAGAGAGGGAGAAGATTGATGCGTTGGTGTGGATAAATAGAAAGAGAGAAGAATAGAGAGGAAGAAGATTGATGAGCTGGTGTGGATAGATAGAAAGAGAGAAGGATAGAGAAGAAGAAGATTGATGAGTTAGTGTGGATAGATAGAAAGAGAGAAGGATAGAGAAGAAGAAGATTGATGAGTTAGTATAGATAGATAGAAGGAGAGAAGGATAGAGAGGAAGAAGATTGATGAGTTGGTGTGGATAGATAGAAAGAGAGAAGGATAGAGAAGACAAAGATTGATGAGTTGGTGTGGATAGATAGAAAGTGAGAAGAATAGAGAGGGAGAAACACAGCAAGGTAGAGTCATGAGCATAAATGGCGACTCATCCATATGAATCAGTATCGAACACAAACGAGATAATAACATTCATTATAATAGTCCAGATGCTTCAGGGCTTGGCTTTTGGTCTATATTTTTATGTATTAAGTTTATTTTTGAGTTTCCTTGCTATACCTCCATCAAGCTAAAGAAAACACTCCCTAGACCCCCTTTCAAGATAAATTTGTACATTTTTGGGTAGAAAAATGGCCCGGCCGAAAGCCGGTTCCTTCTAAAATTACATGCTCGCTATTGCTCGCCAGGAAAAATCGACACCTAAATGGCGCGAAAGGTCTTATTATTGACAAAGAAATGGGGCGAAAGGTATCAAAATCGCCAAACTAACTAACGGACTGAACGTCTTAAAATCTCAAAACTAATATGCTAAACATGAGGGAAAAGGGGGTCCAGAGTACCTCCCCCTTAAAAGTTGAAAGATTCGAACTGGTGTAACTTTATATATGCTGAGAACTATGCAGTACAGTAACTGTTGTAGACAAGGGACCGAAGTTCCCGAAAAGGGGCTTCTATCCTGACGCTATTCTTGATTTGCAGTGTGCTGGCTTAATATTCCAGAAGGGTTGATAGCCTCTGCAGTCCTATTTTAACTAAGTTGTAGGCAGATGAAGCAACTACATGTATTGTGGATGTGTAGACGAATATAACGCTTCTGCTGATATATTTATAGTTCGAAGATGAAAGGAAGTTACATTTAAGTTGTTAAAAGTGACGATTTTACTATAAAGCTGGTGCTGTCAAAATTAAGCCAGATTTCTCCATCATGTGTGTCTGCTTCGTCTGATTACAACCGTACGTAGAACAGGTCTTTGGCTGTTCGAATTTGTCATGTGTGTGATATTTAAACATTGAAGAAAATATGATAAAATAGACACAGCATGATATATAGATAACTAAATATAAATGAACAGACATAAGATTATATGGAAACATAGACAGACAGACACACACACTGACAGGCAGCCAGACAAATAGTATGACAAAGACAAACAGACTCACATGAGACACAAACAACTTCCTAATAACTCTGGCCCATCATTGTATTAACTCAGGAGGACAACATTATTTGGGTATTACAGATAATTACATAGATTTAGATTGATACAATGACCACACAGACTTTACGATCCAAGCGAGGCGTTCAGGATTGATTTCTAGTAGAAATAAAAGGAACCCAACAAAGAAAATAGAATATTAGGATACCTTAGAAGAACAATATATAGAGAGAGTTGAGGCAATGCTAGATACTTAACAAAGGTTTTTTCCTGTGCCATATTTTCATATGCGTCTATTTGTGTAGTTAATATACCAGAGAGAGAGAGAGAGAGAAAGAGAGAGAGAGAGAGAGAGAGAGAGAGAAAGAGAAAGAGAGAGAGACAAAATATACATCGACAGACACACACACAAACACATAGACAAGGCAATATACAAACAGTTAAACATATCTCCATTCTCCACCATCACATAATACTCGTCGAAACTATTCTGAGCTATGAAATTGGGCAAAATTAGGCGGAGTGGTTATGGTTGAATAGGGTGGTGTGGTTGAATTGAGTTGAGCACCTTGAACTGAACTGATGGATCGAATGGCTCTAGTGGTCAAGTTGGGTTAGGAGGTCAAATTTGGCAGAATGGTAGAATTGGTCCCAGCGTTCAAATTGGGCCAAGTGGTCATTGATTGAGTGGAGTGATTGAATTGGATCAAGCGGTTGAATTGGGTTGAACAGTCAAATTGGGCTGAATGGTCAATGATTGAGTACAGCGGTCGAATTAAATTGAAATGTTGAATTGCGTCGAATCATCAAATTGGGTTTGGCATTCGAATTGTTATGAGTAGTTGAATTGGTATGAGTAGTTGAATTGGTATGAGTAGTTGAATTGGTATGAGTAGTTGAATTGGTATGAGTAGTTGAATTGATATGAGTAGTTGAATGGTATGAGTAGTTGAATTGGTATGAGTAGTTGAATTGGTATGAGTAGTTGAATTGGTATGAGTAGTTGAATTGGTATGAGTAGTTGAATTGGTATGAGTAGTTGAATTGGTATGAGTAGTTGAATTGGTATGAGTAGTTGAATTGGTATGAGTAGTTGAATTTGCCAAGTGAACAGTTTGGGCCGAATGGTCTGGTTGAATTAGTTCAAGTAGTCAGAATGGTCAGGCAGTCATGGGGTAATTGGCTCAAGGAGGTTGAATTTGGTCGATGCAGTCTTATTTTTCTGTGCTATGTGTAAGGAGACAAAAGGCAGGTTGCCTGTAACGAGTGTCCTCTCCAAGGCCAAAAGAGTGACAGGGCCAAATTCAGGAAATGTTGGGGTCAAAATGCCTGGACACACGAAGTTTAAAGCAGTTTAAGTCATAGGATGAAGAAAGGATTGATTGAGGGAGTTCATTCCAGAGTTCACTTGTTGAGTAGAAGAAAGACGGAATTTGTTTGTAAATTGTTGGGTTCGAGAGCTGGACAGAATAGGAATGGGACTGTGTTGAAAGGCAGGTGCCTCGCACTCGCCGCAAGGGAGGGTGTATGGACTGAGAGAGCTCTGAAGAACACTGATTGTTGTAATAGCGATAGTAGAGTGAAAGAGATGCAACATTGCGGCGTGTTGAAAGAGATTGTAGGGAACTAGTAAGAGGAAGTGAGTTGATGAGACAAATTGCTTTTGACTACTCTTTCGAGAAGTGCGGTATGGGTGGAGCCTCCCCTCACATGTGAACAATACTCAATACAGGGGCGCATTGTGCCTCGATACTAATACTATGTTAGTACCCACAAGTGTAATCACCAAATTTCGTTGAATTCCGTTCATACTGCTCTTACACTGCGTTGGACAAAGGATAATTGATTCTATTCAGATACCAAATGAAGGCATTATCGAAGGCTCATCTAAATCCATCCATTACTTTTTGAGAACTTCTGCTTATACACAGGCAGACAAATAGATAAACAGTATATACACACACAACACTTTGATTGGCAGAGATAAAACAATTACTCACAAAAAGACAGACAAATACACAGAGAGACACGCACACACATCCAACAAACAGCAGCCAACCTTACAGACAGATGCACAGAGACAGAACGACACCCACAAACAGACAACCAAACAGACAGCTACACAGAGACAGGAAGACACACCCAAACAGACAGCTGCACAGAGACAGAAAGACACACACAAACAGACAGCTACACAGACAGCTACACAGAGACAGAATGACACAATCAAACAGACAGCTACACAGAGACAGAAAGACAGACAAACAGACAGCTACACAGAGACAGAATGACACAATCAAACAGACAGCTACACATAGACAGAAAGACACAGACAACTACACAGAGACAGAAAGACAACTACACAGAGACAGAAAGACACAATCAAACAGACAGCTACACAGAGACAGAACGACACAGACAAACAGACAGCTACACAGAGACAGAATTACATAATCAAACAGACAGCTACACAGAGACAGAAAGACACAAACAAACAGACAACTACACAGAGACAGAAAGACACAGACAAACAGACAACTACACAGAGACAGAAAGACACACACATACAGACAGTTACACAGAGACAGAAAGACACAGACAAACAGACAGCTACACAGAGACAAAAAGACACAATCAAACAGACAGCTACACAGAGGCAGAAAGACACAGACAAAGAGACAACTACACAGAGACAGAAAGACACACACAAACAGACAGCTATACAGAGACAGAAAGACACACACAAACAGACGTCTATACAGAGACAGAAAGACACACACAAACAGACAGTCAAACATACAGCAACACACATACAGAGACAGAGAGACACACACAAACAGACAGCTACACACAGACAGAAAGACACACAACCAGACAACAAAACAGACAGCTACAGAGAGACAGAAAGACACAGACAAACAGACAACCAAACACAGATACAGACCAACCTTGGTCCTCATTATAACTCGGAGCTACAGAAGCCTCGCCAATACTGTAATAACTCAGTAGGCAAAGTTAGGCTATCAGGGAACACCACTACCACCACCACCAGGGCTATAGTTGGCCGGGGTGGACACGTGGAGGAGCGATGGATGGATGGATGGACGGGTAGAGTTGGTTGATTACATGGTTGGATGGTTTGGTGGTGAGTGGCTGTATGCATGTGTAGAAAAGTTGGTTGATTTGATGGTTGGATGCTTTGGTGGGTAATTGCATGTGTGGTAGAGGTGAGTGTTGTTGGTTGATGGTGGATGGGTATATGCATGTGTAGGAGAGTTGGTTGATTACATGGTTGGATGGTTTGGTGGGTGGGTGCATGTGTGGTAGAGGTGAGTGTTGTTGGTTGATGGTGGATGGGTATGTGCATGTGTAGGAGAGTTGGTTGATTACATGGTTGGATGGTTTGGTGGTGAGTGGCTGTATGCATGTGTAGAAAAGTTGGTTGATTACATGGTTGGATGGTTTGGTGGGTGGGTGCATGTGTGGTAGAGTTGAGTGTTGTTGGTTGATGGTGGATGGGTATGTGCATGTGTAGGAGAGTTGAGTGGCTGAAAGTTGGTTGGATGTTTAGATGTTTAGTGTTATTTTGTGTGTGTATGAAGGAGACAAAAGGCAAAGCTGCGATAGGGAGCCTGCAATATAGGAGGAATCGGCCGTCGGCCAGGGCATTTTCCTACCGAAAAATGCACATATTCATCTGGAAGGGGGATCTTGGGAATATTTGTTTAAGCTTGATGGAGGTCTAGGGAGCAAACTTAAAAACAAATATAGTAATAATTATACATTAAGTATTCATATTTATTCACCAACCCACCAATTAACAAACAGTTGGATTAGTATGATATTTTGACACAACTTTTTTCACACCGTTCCCTAATATTCGTCAATATAGTGCATTACCAAAAGTGTAGAAGTAAGCTAGTTGTCCCTGTGTCATGAGGTTAAAGTCACACCTGAATGAATAAGAATGCACTGGATGGCCTGTTGCCCCCACTTTACAGCAGTGATCGCACTGGATGGCCTGTTGCCCCCACTTTACAGCACGCCGGCAGATTTGGCACAGGAACTTGGGGGCACGTGGGACCAAAGCCCCTGTGTCACCACTCACAAGAAGTAGCAGTATCAGGCCTCGAAAGTTCAACGTGTTGTTTAATTTAGTCCTGGCTGGCCCTAGGCTACTCACCAAGTATGCATTATATTTCCATGTAGAATATCACGGAGAGGAACATAACTTATGTGAGCAACTGTACTTTCTTCTATACGGATTTTTTTTTTTCCGTCTTGCATTGCTCAGGAAACCCTTGCTTCATTTTCACCTGTGGGTGATTCGGTAGTTCGTTTTTTAGATAAGCTACAAACAAACCTATATTGATAACGACACTATTTAGATAAACTCCAAACAAACCATTTAGATAAACTACAAATTAACTACAAACGAACTAATAAACTACAAATAAACTACAAACCCACCCTTTAGATAAACTACAAACCCACCTATTTCGATAACGACACCACTTCCTGGCGGAGATAACAGTCCCCTCGCCAATTAAAAACAATAATAATATACGTGTTTGTCAATAATAAATCACCCCATTGTAGTTTTTGGCCGGCCAATTAACAAACGTATGAATTTATTGCATTAATAATTCAATAATTCGCCCACCTGTGCTGTCAAAGTCAATAGTTCCCAGACAACCTGCATCATAAACGGCCTAATTTTATGGGGATAATTTTGTTTTATTATTATATTATTTTTTAATTTATTTTTGTTAACTGTCTTGATAGCCTAATGCTTAGTGCGCCGAATTTAGGTGTGAGTATCTTAGGTTCGAGTCCTTGGGATACCACATATATTCATTAGCTTCCTTGATTTCATTAATTAGGTTTATTTGTTAGTTAACCCTCTCCGACATATGACGCGATTTTGAGCCTATTGGGGATACTTTGAAGCCTTTGTTACCATCAGAGGTATTTAGAAACCTTTAGTTTAGTTACTTCAACCTCTGCAGTTGTCTTTGAGTTAGCTGTGGGCAGAAAACTAATTTTGGAGAGGTAATTATATGAGTGAGAGAACTCTTTCTTATTGCTAATCTGGCAACCTCTGCGTCATAAATGCGTGAAAGGGTTAATAAGGTATTCCCCCAAAACGATGCCTCACGGCCTCTGAAACCCATAGTAGGTGTTGATTTGTTCCTGGCGAGCGATAGCGAGCCTATAATTTTGCAGGAACTGGCCTTCGACCGCGACATCTTTCTACCAAAAACATTTACACATTTATCTCGCAGGGGATCTTGAGGATACTTTATTAAGGGGAGATTTCCACTTGAGGGATTTTTTTCTGGATCCCTTTCACCCTCATGTTTAGCCCCATTGCTTTTGATTATTATAAAACGTTCGCCCCATTAGTTTAGCGATTTTAAGAACTTTCGCCCCATTGCCGTCAATTTTAAGACCTTTCGTGCAATTTAGGTGTCGATTTTATCCTGGCGAGCGATAGCGAGCCTGTGAGAACTTGAGGGAGAAAGAGGTTCAGAAAAAAATCCTCCAGGTGGAAATCTCCCCTGGTTCACTGGTTCACTGTTTGGGCGATTTTTGCATGTACTCATTATTTTTCTAGTTTCCTCCCTAGACCTCCATCAAATTTAAAAAAAAAACATCCATTAGATCCCCCTTCTAGATTAATTTGTACATTTTTCAGTAGAAAAATTTCCCGACCAAAGGTCGGTTCTTCTAACATTACAGGCTCACTATCGTTCGCCAGGGGAAAAAAATGACACCTAAATAGCACGAAAAGTCTAAATATTGACGAAGAAATGGGGCGAAAGGTTTTAAAATTGGCTAACTAATGGGGCAAACATCTTAACATCTGAAAACTAATGGGGCTAAACATGAGGGAGAAAGTGGTCCAGAAAACCGGCGCATCCCCCCTTAACAATTCTTTGCCTTCTCAAAGCCTATAGTGAACGAAGTAACTTGGAAAACGACGCTGCGAAGGGATTTTTTATTTTATTTTAAGAAGTCAGGTATTAGGGTTTCGTTTGTGTTCGATACAGTTTCATATAAGTGTTTCGGTAAATAATAATATAGGTATTTCAAGAGGGAAATACAATGCAAATGTAAAGGAACGACATTATTTTTTAGCAAGACTCTTCGACTATCTCCAGCGAATGTTGCACAGTAGGATTCAAGAGTTCGTCAACAGCTAAGTGAGAAACTGTTCGGTGGAGCAATTCAGTATTTATCTTGATCTCTCACTGTAGTTTTCGTTTCCCGTTTTCTGTTGACGTTTTCTTTCACTTAGTACGATCAAATGATCATAGAAAATTGTATGCAATATGAAAAGGACTTGCAGGAGTCAAAATATTAAAGGAACGTATCTCTATCCCATTTATTTCTAGTGTTCATGCCTAAGCCAAATAAAATCATTTAGAGAAATCCATAATACATGAAGTCGTTTCAAATACACCTTTGTCAAGCGTATGTAAGGTAAAATATAGCCAAATATAGATACATGAAGATAGATAACAATGATTTAATTACGCGTGTTTGACTGTTTGAAAGATGTGGGGCAACTAGGTAGTTGTGTGTTATTTAAGGGGGGTCACCGTTTTTTTATCTTTCTCTCCTTTTCTCTCTTTCCCTGGCTTGTATCCATTCGGCCCCATTCAGCCAACTCTTTTAAGACGTTTATCCCCACCCAGGTGTCGATTTCTTCCTGGCGAGCGATAGCGAGCCAGCATTGTATGGAGATATCCGGCTTCGCCGGAGACAATTTTCTATCGAGAAATGTATAAATGTAGCTTGCTGTCAAAACAAAAAAATATATATGCTGGCTTGCTACCGCTCGCCAGGAAAATATTGACACCTGGATGGGGGTAAACGTCTTATAACAGTAGGCTGAATGGGGCTGAATAGATACACGCCAAAGAGAGAGGTAGAGAAAGAGAAAAAAAGCAAGGTGGGCTCCCTTAATCATACAAACCGAGATGATGATGGTACATAAATTAAAAAAAAATAATACTTAGCTTAGGCGTTAATTTTAGAACACATACTCCACAAATTGCAAGGCTTGAAGTAGAAGGGTAATTAGGGGGTAAATAGCGGTAACATTTTTCGCTCGTATGGCAATTTCACTGTATATTAAGGGGGAGGGGGTTGCTGTTTCTGGACTCCCTTTTCCCTCATGTTTAACTCCATTAGTTTTGAGATTTTAAGACGTTCGTTCCATTAGTTTGACGATTTTAAGATCTGTCACCCAATTTTTCTGTGACTATTAGGGCTTTTCGTGCAATTTAGATGACTACTTTTTCCTGGCGAGCGATAGATAGCTTGTAATTTTAGGGACTAACCGGCCTGCGGCTGGAAATTTTGTCTTCCGAAAGATGTAAACACTGATCTCGAAGGGGTGTATGGGGTGTGTTTTTTAAGCTAAGGCCATATGGTTAGCGTTCATTATTGCATGGAAAGCAATTTGTCATACTTAATTAGCAATTAATGAATCAATTTAATTTGATTTATTTTTGTGACGAACTAACCTTCATGTTCTTTTACAGTATAATATAGTTCGTTCATGTCAGAGAACATTACTTTTAAGTACATAGATGTGGTAACAGGAAACATATGAGGCTACATAATTTAGGTCTTGTCATTACGTCACATTTATAACTACAGTACTGTGGAGTGCACAGACATGGATGAATGAAAGAGAAGTGCGATCCCGTAGACTTTCGCCACTATTAGTTCTGTAGTTCTGGATAGCAGCAACAGATGGCGTTATTTTGTGGTGGTATTTGGCAACCTTTAGGAGCATGATTTTATTAGTACATTAGATAGGAAGTTTCCCATCTCCTGGTAAGTATATACACTATATAATTCTCTGCTGATGATCAACATATCGTGGACAGAAGGAGGGATCGGAAGAAGAAGACGGCCGTAGTGTTCGGACGTGCTGGTCTCTTGTGCATTTCATTTTCTATTTCACGAGCTATTGCTC
Source organism: Paralithodes platypus (assembly GCA_032716605.1). Lineage (NCBI taxonomy): Eukaryota > Metazoa > Arthropoda > Malacostraca > Decapoda > Lithodidae > Paralithodes > Paralithodes platypus. The sequence continues at coordinate 55,432,191 of CM064566.1, read as the reverse complement.
AGGTGGGCCATCGGGCTTGCCAGCTGGCTTTCCTGGTTAGAGTCAGTGGGACCGTGGTGGGTAGTGCTAGGGGATGAGTGTGTGTAGTGGGGGTGGTGAGGGGGATGTGGCGGGCCTGGCGGCCATGGACGATCAGTCGTCTGGTGGCCTGAAGCGGAGTCTGGTCCTTGATGAGGTCACTGATGGCCCTCCCGGGCCTCTCAATGATGGGGCCAAGGTGCAGAGGAAGTTGTCGGTGGATGGGGTGCCCGGTGTGCCGGTGGACCTGGCCCAGGGGGCCGTGGGGGGATCGGTGGGGGTGCCGGATGGATCGGACGATGCTGACTTGGTAACATACATTATTCATTCTGTTCCTCGGCGGCGTGTCTTTGACAATTCTGCCAGGGTTACGGCGGCTGTGGGGGACGCTCCATTTGGTGAGTATGTGCGGCCACACGGCATCAAGGTACTGGGTAGGGGTGAGGCCCTGTGTGTCTCTCTTCCCCGCGGGGTTATTGGTAAGGGGATTAGGCCTCTAGAGGAGTTGACTAGTTTCGGGGACTGGACGGTGGTGTGCCGGGAGTCCATTTCCCCGGGGGATAGCAGGTATTCCTGGGGGAAGATCGGCCCTGTTGACCCTGTCATTTCTGAGAGTGCCATCATGGGGTCCCTTAGGGTCCTGTCTGATGATTATGGGGTTGCGTCAGCGGCCCTGGAGGACGTCACGTGGCTCTCTAAACGCGTGGAGCGGGATGGTGGAGGCGAGGGGGGTGGGTCGGGTTCTCCCTCGGTGAGTTCAGGGGTGGTCCGCTTGCGTTTTCGGGGTTGCTTGCCTTCCAGGGTTGTCTTAGGTTCGGTGTGCTATCCAGTTTCGAGGTACTCTTTTAGGCTGCTCCGGTGTTTCACCTGCCATTTTTTTGGTCATGGTTCGATCACCTGTCGGAATAAGGTGCGCTGTCGGAACTGTAGTGGGTTTCATCCTATGGCGTCGGGTGACCACTCGTGCCCTAATTCCCCTAGTTGTTATTTTTGTGGTGGTGGACATAGGGTGACCTCCCGCTCCTGCCCCGTTTTCTTGAAGGCTCTAGAAATCCATGAGGACTACAAACAGGATAAGTTTGGCTTGCCTGATCTCAACCGGATGGTTCGGGAACTGAATCCTACCCAGCGTCGGTCTCCTCCGCGTTTGGGATCGTCTCCGATTGTAAGTGGCTCTGCTGGCCCGCGTCTCCCGCCAAGGTCGGCGGCGGCGGGTGACCGGCTGTATGCTTCGGTGGTCACGGGCAACAGGCTTGAGGTGTTAGGGGATCAGGCGGATGACCTGGATGTGATTCGGCCACATGGTGTTGGCGTAGGAGTAATGGGCGAGGTGGTTTGGCGTGAGGTTCGAGTCTCAGAGGGGGCCTCCTCTGACGCTGAAGTGGTCCTTCATCGTCCATCGTCCCCGAGGCCTCTGCGCCGTCGTAGTGGTCCTCGGCCTCGGCACAGGTTGTCGGATGCCTCTCCTCCCAGGGCTCCGCGGCCAATCCCCCAGATGCTCCCTCCCCCTTGCCCGACTAATATTTCTGTCTCTCCCCGGCCTACCTCTGGTCCTTTAGCGTCTAGTGCTGGTAGTCCGACGGTGAGGCAGCAGTCTGCCCCTCCCCCCCCCCCCCCCTGTAACTGATACATTTGGCTCGTTGGTGGCGGATTTCTGGAAGTGCATAGTGTCAGGCCATCCTCTCAAGGAAGTTTGTCTCGCATTGATACCCAGACTGTTGGCTCTGTTGGTGTCCCGTTAGGGTTGCCCAGGTTATCGGAGAAGTTTCTTTTGTGGAATGCTCGGTCAGTTCACCGTAAGACTCAGGATTTACGGTTGTTGGTGGAACGTGAAGCCCCTATAGTGGTAGGGCTATGCGAAACTTGGCTTTCTTCCACGTTACATTTCCGGATCCCTCATTTTAATGTGTATCGGGCGGATAGGGATTCTAGGGGTGGTGATTTGGCTATAGCGGTGCGTGATACGGTCCCAAGCAAGTTGTTCGGTTTGCAACGGTTTGATGGTGGAGACCTGGAGGTTCTGGCGGTGAGCGTGGCCTTACGGAAGGGGTGGGCTACTGTGTTCATCTGTTATAACCCTTGTCGGAATATTGCTCTGCCGGAATTCCAACATTATTTTAATCAATTGCTGTCGCCCTGTCTGGTAATGGGGGACTTTAATGCGCGTCACCCGTACTGGGATCCGTTGGTGCTCAGGGCATCTCGGAACCGCACTGGTACCTCGCTTTTTGATGCGTTATTGGATAGCCCTTCCTTTGACCTTTTAACCCCACCTGGTCTCCCTACCCGCGCCGATCCACATACCGCGTCCTCCTCCACCTTAGATCTCTGCTTGGGTAATGACCTGTTTTTAGGTGCTCGGGTTACCACGGGTCCATACATGGGGAGTGATCATCTGCCAGTCTTGCTTGATGTCTTTGGGTTTTCCTCTCCTGCCCCTCCGCGTTCCCGCCCGAGGTGGAGGTTCGGTGCTGAGGGATGGGGACAGTTCCAACGTGGCCTCCACTTGGATCCTCCCTCTCTCGCGGAGTCGGTGGGCTCGGGCGCTGAGGCCATATCAAGGGCGTTAACTGCTGCGGCCGGTGGGGCCTTTCGGATGACGGGCCGGCCCCCTACGGACAGGCCCACTGTTCCTTGGTGGACCGAGGAATGTGCGGTCGCGGTCCGGGTTCGTCATCGGGCTTGGTCTGTCTGGCACCGTCATCCCTGTGTGGAGTTCAAGCGGGAGGCACGGAGGGTGGATGCCCGGTGCAAACGCACTCTCTTGAAGGCGAAGCGAGGGTCTTGGGCTGCCTTCTGTCCTACGTTGAGGTTTGCCAGCTCCAGCAAGAGGGCGTGGCGTTTTGTTAGGCAGATGAATGGCCAGAGGGTGGACACTTCTTTCCCTCTTACTGTTGGCGGTCTGCTAGTCGGCGATGCGCAGGAGCAGGCGGATTGTTTGGCAGATCACTATCGGGTGCTGTTTGAGGCCCCACCGCAACTACCGGATGTGGATCGGCTGGAGTCAGTACTTTCGTACCATCTTGAATCTCCTGATCCTGACGGCCTTTCCGATCCGCTGACCGCCCATGAATTGCACCGCACTTTGGAATCACTCCCCAAGGGTAAGGCTGTGGGTCACGATGATGTGGCGTATGAGATGCTTGCCCATCTGCCGCGGGAGGGGTTTGATGTGTTGCTGGACTTCTATAACAGGAGCTGGTCTACTGGTACATATCCGGCTCTGTGGAAGTCGGCCCTCCTCCTTCCGTTCCCTAAACCGGGTAAGGATCCCTCTTTACCATCTTCACGTAGGCCCATCTGCTTGTTATCGGTGGTGGGTAAGGTGATGGAGAAGATGGTTTCACAGAGGCTCACTTGGTGGCTGGAGACTAAGGCACTCCTTCCTGATGTTCTTCATGGTTTCCGCCCGGCTAGGGGCACCGTGGATGTGCTCCTCCAGCTGGAATATCACATCCAGGATGCATATCGGAACAAGAAGGTGCTCCTCGTGGCGTTCATCGATGTTGCGAGTGCCTTTGATTCGGTTTCCCATGCCGGGGTCCTATACAAATTGGGTATGCTTGGTGTTCGTGGGAAGGTTTTATCGTGGCTCTGCAGCTACTTGCTTGAGAGGTCCCTTTCAGTGGCGGTCGGTACATCTACGTCGCGGCCTTTCCCTGTCCGTCGTGGGGTGATTCAGGGGTCGATCTTGGGTCCACTGTTCCTGAATGCCATGTTGTCTGATGTCCCTAGGTCCCGTAATGCTACGACGATGGTGTATGCCGACGATCTTGCCATCGTCTGCTCAGCGGACACGCTCTTACAGGCCCAGACTGCTCTGCAATTGGCAGTTGATGAGCTCTGTGAGTGGGCGAGGGACTGGGGCCTACGACTCAATGCCCAAAAGAGCGCTCTCATGTGCTTCACATTGAAGACTAAACTCCCGGGTCTGCCTACGATTACGTTGGGGAGTGAGCCTCTCACGTATCGTACGTCACACACCTTCTTAGGTCTGCGTTGGGATGGGCCGGTATTGACTTGGAGGAATCATGTGGACTACCTGCGATCGTCTTGCATGAAGCGGCTGGGTATAATGAAGTGTATAGCCGGGTCCAAGTGGGGGACATCTCGGGATGATCTGCTGTGTTTTTATGAGTCTTTCATCAAGAGTAAGGTGGCTTATGGTAGTGCAGTGTATGGCTCGGCTTCGTCGTCAGTTCTTAGCCGCTTGGACCCTGTTCATAACACGGCCCTCAGGGTGGCGTTGGGGGCTTTTTGTTCCTCCCCTACCGTGTCCCTCCTAGCGGAATCTGGGACGTTGCCTCTGTCCTGGTCTCGGGTGTTGACGGATTGTAGGTGGGCGGGGCGAGTTGCTACGCTTCCTGGGAATCACCCGTTGTCGGGCCTGCATGCTTCGTCAGGGGTCTCCAGGAATGCACCATCGTGGCCTGTGAAACGGCGTCAGCCTTTCCTGGTGAGGAGCCTCCTCCACTATCGGCAGATAGCTGTGGACCCTCCCTCTCCCTCCCCGACCCCCTCTGTGTCTCCGGTCCCGCCGTGGGTTGATCTCACTCCTCGCATCCGGGTTCCCTTCCATGAAGGTTACCGGACGTCGACGGGTGCTGGACTTGCCCGGGCCTATTTTGCTGAGCTGGTGGGGTCGTGTTATCAGGGGCACTTCGGTGTCTTCACGGATGGTTCCTGCGTTCCTCCGGCCTCCTCGTCCGCGGCTGTCTACTACGAGGACCTCTCCCTCTGCCAGACCTGGAGGTTGTCTGGGCACCATCCCATCATAGCGGCGGAACTGTTTGCCATTCTTCGCGCCCTGGAGTTTGTGCGGTGTCATATTCGGCCTCAACGGGTCGTCTTGTACTCGGATTCCCAAGCCTCCCTCCATCTGCTCCTTGCGGCCCGCCCGGCTACATATCCTCGTCTTGTCTTCGCCATCCAGGAGTTGCTGGTTCACTTTTTAGGTCAACCGTGGGAAGTGGTCCTCCAGTGGGTTCCTGCGCACTCGGACATTCGTGGCAACACGGTGGCTGATGCTGCGGCGAAGCTGGCGCACGCTTCGGTAGAGGTTGAGTCGGTTGACATAGATACGAGGACACTTGCCCGGGTTGTCGGGCGGGCTAGTCGCGGACTTTGGGACAGGGAGTTACGGGTGCTGTTGCTACAGACGACCATGGGGAGATACCGATGGGATTCGTGCCCCCAGCCTTGGAGTCGACACCCCCTGCGGAAACTCGATGTCTCGCTGCCCAGGCTGCGTATTGGACACACTGCGCTGTCAGCACACCTGTTCCGACTCCGCATGATACGGTGCCCGGACTGTCGCTGGTGTGGACAGCCCGAAACCCCTGAGCATCTGGTGGAGGTGTGTCCGCGGTTCTATAGTCACAGGGTCAAACTTAGGGACTCGGTTCGCCGTTTGTCGTCTCGGGGGTTCAGCTTAGGGCTATTGTTAGGCCACGGTGTCCAGGATGCGGATGTGTGTTCTCAGCTCTCTCGTGCCTTATGTGTCTTCCTCTTGGCGACACATGTTGCCGACATAGTTTAAGGTCCCACTGACGGTTAGTCTTCTAGGGCCAAGCAGGTGGCATCCACCCGAAGGCCCTTTAATAATAACAACAACAACAACAACACATTGTGGCCATTTGTATAGACGAATGAATCTATGAAGAGATGCTTCGTTAGCTCGTATTGCCATTGTTATTGTAGTGGACTCCGAGCGGTAACCCTATGCGCTTTTGTCTATAGAGAAGCGTTCGAAGGGTTCCAATGCTTTACGTCTTTCTGAAGTCTATAAATGTTAAGTTGAAGGTTCACCAGCAGCCATTTGTTATTTACAGTTGTGTATTGTGTTGTGCGGGCTGAAATACGACCGTGAGCCAGATTATTGTAAGGCGTTGGAACCCGGAATATCTAGACAAGGTAATTGGGTTGCATAGAAACTAATGCATGAGAATAATAAGTGTCCGAAATGCAATAAGGAAATAGAAAGAGAGAAATATGACTTTTAATGTGAAGGACCGAACTATAAAAGTGCCTAGGGCTGGAGTTCTCGAATAGGAGCTCCAGTTCCGACGCTATTCTTGACTTACAGTTTGCTGGATTAGTAATCCAGAAGGGTTGATAGCGTCTGAAGTCCTATCTTAATCAACTAATTAACTATAAAAGAGCATGCATCCGCCAGCGCTAAAGAGTTGTATGAAAACGTTGAAAATACAGTAGAGTACCGGTAGATGACAATATGTACCGCTGAAGGGAGAGATTCACGCGTTTCCCGGTTTGGCTACTGCACTTGAGCCTTCTAATCGTTAATGGTAAGTAACCTTTCCAACGTAACTATATCCCAAGCTAACTGTGGAATGTGTCCCTGGATATCTGTATTTGTATTATCCTAACCAAGCTAACCTAATCTAACCACACTTCATCTCATCACATTACATCACAATACATTACATATGTTTTCATTACATCACATTAAGGATAGTTATAGGCTAGTCATAACACATACTTAATTGGGTACTTATTACCGAAACTACCACTAATTATTTCTCAATATTTGAAGGCTAGTATAGAACAAGGATGTTGCAAAGATCATAGGACAATATAAAGATCTTTTAATAACATTCATACGTCGATTTTATTGTGGCTTATATGTTTCTTATACCATGTATTTCGTTCCTAGTAATTTTACATTCTTACGGATGCTTAATTTGTTGAAAGTTTCTCTCGCACTTCTTTAATCTCGGCCGCACACATTCATCCGCCTTATAAAATATTGCCACTTCACATTACCCAAATAACACCCTCAGTTTTACATTTAACACAAAGCTGTCCGGGCCTCGAGAATCCGCCAATAATTGATGGTTTCAGACTTGCAGAGTAGCACAGCCGAGGGTTCACATTTCACACGGATTTTGGGTTATCGCGGTGGGAGACGTGTATTGGGTGATTTGTGGCCATTTCTTTACAGTGGTGGTTCATGTTAGGTGAGGCGAGGTGAGATAGTATATATATATATGAGGTAATATGACATGGATGTGGTGAAATGAGATGAGATGTGGTGAGACGATATGCAAAGAGATATGTGATAAGATGTGGTGATCTAATGTGATATAAGATGCAACGAGATAATATGTGATGGAATTTGTGGTGAGCTGTGATGTGGTGAGATGAGATGAGATACAATGAGCTGATATTTGAAGAACTGATATGCGATGAGATGCTATGTGATGTACACCTGGATGCCATAGTTTCTAGCCCACTCATTCGTGGGCGTCACCTATATCTAATAATATAACTACATTATATCTCTGGAAAATAATTTATGAATATAATTGTTTACACATCAACCACAAAACAATGTATACTCTTTATTGAAAAGCAAGTTCCATCCAAAAAGCAATCCAAGTAGTAATTATTGCATAGAGAAAAACACAGGGGTCCACTAATTCTTATGAGTGGGCTAGAGACTATGGCATCCGAGCGTACACTTGACCAAAAAACAATCTTTACACTGGTGAGCTGTAAGTAATCTAGTGTGAACGGAATGAATCGGGTGAAACATTCGTCTGTGAGGTATTATCATAAAATTTCGACCCACTTCCAGAATGTTTAGTGTTAGTGTAAAGAGTGTACGTTGACTACAATCTTTGCAATGTTAGACAAAGAGCGAGAGGTTTCTGGATATTGGTGGATGTCCTGTGCTATTTTCGGAAAGGTAACTCTATTTTCACATGTCTAGAAATAACCGACGTAGGCAGAGGCAAAGCTGTACAATAACCGGCTGCAAAAGTCACTGGTACAATACTATATGAGGAACGGTTACATTCTAGAATACTTTGGCACCCTTATTATTATTATCATTATTATTATTATTATTATTATTATTATTATTATAAATATTCTTATTATTATATATAATATTTTATTATTATTTCTATTATTATTTTTATTATATGTTATTCATATATTTTTGTACCTACAAAGTTGGAAGATTATTTCATATATGTATCTTTTAGAGTTGTCGTAATTCTCCCCGTTGAAATCGGCCAATCCCAAGGTATAATGATTCTGGACGGCAGCTGATCATTATTTCAGGGTCCGGAGCTTCGAAGCCTCGCAGTCATTTCTCGCCGGGCCAGAGGTGTCGGTGCGGTCGGCTCATACCTTGCAATATTAAACAGATTATCGCGGTTCGTCTTTGTGCAGAATATAACGTTAACTTTCTATGATATCTGATAGTTTGGATCTGAGTTTATATGTGTGTGTGTGTGTGTGTGTGTGTGCACAGTTTGCTATGTATCTATCTCTGTCTGTTCCTCTCTGTGCAGGATATAACGTTAACTTTCTGTGATTTCCCTCTCTGTGTGGGGGTAGGGATTTACCTATATTTATCTGTATATTTGTCTATGCTCCTATATTTATATCTCTTTATGGGGGAAGAGTTTGGTACTTATAACCGAAACTACCACTAATTATTTCTCAATATTTGAAGGCTACTATATAATAAGGATGTTGCAAATATCATATTAAAATTTGTTTCAACCTCCGGAGATACATTTTATGTGCACTATATAAAGCACTGTAAAAACAAAAACAAACTTTCCCTATAATTCTCCCTATTGACGGCAGTGAAATTCTTATTAAGCCCCTTACTGTTAAAATAGATGCTGATTTCAATAATTCATGGGGGGGGGGGGACAAAGCCCCCCTCAACCCATCGGTATCAGGACATCTCAACACCATGCCATCTCACCACACAAACAAGACGAGTCACCTCAACACCATGCCATCTCATGACCAGACCTTTTCTTCACCAGTCGGTTTCATCACCATACCAGCTCAATACCAAACCAATTCAATACCAAGGCATCTCAATACCACACGTTGCCACATCTACTGTCTTGTACAGTACAACAATCACGGGTACCCTCCCCCCCCCCCCCCCCTCTCTCTCTCTCTCTCTCTCTCTCTCTCTCTCTCTCTCTCTCTCTCTCTCTCTCTCTCTCATCTATGCAGTAAAGATACGGATACAAAATGTTCTCTACCCACTACAGGGAAAGGTTTTCGTTTATTTTGACACACATACGCCTACACGTTTTATATATACACTATAAACGATATATATATATATATATATATATATATATATATATATATATATATTGCAGTACCAGTAATGTGTGTTTTATATTTCAAATATATTTAGACGGCTTTGTACTGCTTAGGAAGGGTCATGTTAGCTAAGGTTCATTGAGATGGTTTGTAGCACTATAACTGATAGACGTCCTTCCTAATTTGAATAAGATCGCATAATTGTAAAATAAAATAATGCGATCGAACTATTTCATTCGGTACCGTATATTAAATCATTTAAGCTATGATAGGGGTTTACGGTCTATTCACTCACAAGTCTTTTCGCCCACGTATCTTTTCGCCTACACTAGGAATTTGTTAGCCCACACCTTGAAGTCTTTTCGTCCACACTTTGAAGTTTGTTAGCCAACCACACTCGAAACTGGCTTCTAAAGGATGCAAAATTGTTGTATTATGTTGACGACAAAATGCTGTCCATTCATAATCAAATAATGCTATGAATAATTTGTGTTATCTCATTTCCGGACTTAACTTAGTTTAAATATCTTCAGATTAATTGGTTAACTTTTCATCATATTCATATTACTAACTCTGTGTAATGTTGAGGCTAAGCATTTTGTTTTAATCCACATTGTCTGACCCATTCAGTATATATAAGACTTCCGTATGACATATGAGAGAGAGATATATATATATATAGATAGATACAGTATATATAGCTCATATTCAAGGAGCAAATCATAAAACATATATAACAATACTAGTGAAGCATTGTACAACTAGGACTGTCCTGTGTTTAAGTGTGTGAGGAGACTAATGACGTGACCGATTAGAAGGATTAGAGTAGGAGGAGAAGGTATAATAATTATATAGGATTAACTCAGTCACCTTTCCCCGGCCACTTTTCTGGGCAACTATATTCTGGAATATCTAATGTTAATTTTGGAAGCTTCTATATATATGTTATTAGAATGTAGATCATGGTCATTATATCATTCAAACTCAGTATAGTTGTCAATTATATACTGTACATAATAGCGCCTCATTGTGCTGCCACAAACATATCTGTCGATCGAAAATTTCCAGAAATAGTCTGTACCTGCGCACTGATTCCTGTATACATTTTATGTCAAATACTCTAACCTCAAAAGTCCTACATAGTTATTATCAATCGTAATTTATTGAAATACTAACAAGAACATTGCTTATTCTCTTTTTTGGATTTGAATGCTCAGTAATCTTTCAATTTATGCATTTTAGTTATCACGGTCATTTTCGTTATGTGTTGACCAGTTGACAAGCAAAGTTTGTGAAATTGTTCACTCTTCTATCAGTATTACAACAATCAGTGTTCTTCAGAGCACTCTCAGTGCATACCCCTTCTCCGGCGGTGAGTGTGAGGCACCCGCTGTTCAACACAGTCCCACTTCTATTCTGTCCAGCTCTCCAACCCAAGAATTAGCACATTTTCTCGGCCTTTCTTCTGCTCAACAAACTCTCTCCCTTAATTAATCTTTCCTTCATACTATGACTTAAACTGCTTTATATTCCGTGTGTCCAGGCATTATGACCCCAACGACCATTGAATTTGGCTCTGTCACTCTTTTGCTTTGGGGGAGACACTTGTTACAGTCAGCCTACCATTTGTCTCCTCCATACACACATAAGACAAAATACTTGTTGAAACGTTTTGCTGTCTTTCAAGTTGTATTAATCTGTAGTATGAGAGAACAACAATTGTGATAGGTTGTCCTGTCATATGATTATTTCATATGAATTGTATATCATTAATGTCGTGTTTCTAATATCGTTATATGTATTGTAGATGTATACTTTCCAACCCATTTTGTTGTTCTTTACAGTCAACTTCAAATCGCTTAATAGTCAGATAAGTTTGAAGTTCGAGTTAGATGCACTGTATAAGAATGTGTACATTACAGTTGTAACTTGTAAGGAAACAAGGCAATCTAGTAAATGTCTTTGATTATGAACAGGCTCTTAAAGTACTTTATTGTAGTTAATATCATAATACAAAAATAGGAGGTTAATAATTTAACGTGGACATACCGGTATGTAATACATTGAAATCCGATAGTCAACATTATATGAAGTGCATGTTTTTTTTTTTTTTTTTTTTTTTTTTTTTTTTTTTTTTTTTTGCTAGCATCATATACATCGATCCGGGTGTCCATTATCTCTCGATACCTTCACCTGGCCTAATCGACGAGTCGAGTAATTTAGCCAAGTGCGATGAGTTCTAATATCTACTTAGTTCTACTGATGACTGAATTATACAGTATATGATTGATTGTAATTCCCCTGAAACAGTCCAAAAAAGAATAAACAAAATTATATAGATATACTTGTCATGAAGGAGTTTATAAAGGGTTTTGCTTGCATTCATCAAAATAAGTAAATTTGGAGGGGAATGATAACATACTTAAGAAAATAACTGACACATGGATACTATATGCTATATGCAATATAGCAAATGACTATATGCAAATGACCCTCCCCCACACAAATCAATCCTAATCTTTTTTACCAACTATAAACACGTACCGTAAACATCCCAAGGTTTAGAGGAAAGTGTAATTGGTTCACCCCCCCCCCTTTAAAAAAACTTGCGATTAGTAGAAATGACAAGAAAATTACTTTTTTAAAAATGTGCAGTAAAAAACATTAACTCCCAACTGAGCCCCACAGCTAGTTATTAATAAAATTGTCACCACCAAGGGACCCATCCCCCCCGTGGTTTTGCAAAAAAAAAAGTTTTTGTTTTTTTTTGTTCCCAGAAACATTAGCGAAGATGGTGGGTTAGTAATGGTGAAATGAAGGAAAAAAACTATCCCCACCCCCCCCCACCCAAAAAGGTAAAAAAATTGGTGCCCCTAAACGATGCCCCCGAAAAAAACGGATTGTTTACAAGACATAAAACAAATTGAAGGGCACAATGAACACGCCAAAATTCCCCCGGTTTTTTTGCCGTCTCCACGCGCAAACGTAAGTTTTGGGACCTTGGTTTGCGCGCTCACGCGCACGTAGTGGACTTTGCGAGTTTTCAAAAACCATACGGGTCAATGGTTTTGCCGGTGGGGTGGGATAACCTGTACACAGTGTGTCCCAATTACAAAGCTGAAGCCCCCCTTCCCCCTTTAGGTTTTGTGCCCATAGGACTCGGGAAAAGTAAGTATTGTGGACCTGAAGTAACACCTACCGCAACTGTTGCGCGTTCCGCTTGGGGTGTTTGGGGTTTAGCGGTGTACGCATAACATTATTTGCTGATGCAAACCGCCTTGCCGTCGCCTGGTGGCTCATGGGGTGGTTTTAAAATAATTAAAATTTTTTCTTTCCAGTTTTCACTAATGACAAATTTGGGGGCACAGTTTTTCCCAACCAATTTTTCATAAGGTATATTAGTAGTAGTAAAATAGAACATTAGGTTAAGTACGGTTTACTAATAAAGTAGAAAATGATTGTGCCCCTTAAGGAAAATTGGAAACAAGACCTGGGGAAAACCCTCAAGAAATTCGCCTTGGGTCCCCCGAGTGAAGGTACTATGCTAGAGTATTACAAAGACAATGGGGCAGAGATATGAGTTTAAGTTTAACCCATTTTTTACAACATTTCGTATTTAACAAGTCCATTAGAAACCGGTTTCAGTTTTCCGAGAAGCCCTTGGAAGATTGGGGGGGGGGGGGGGGGGGGCAAATTGTAGGTTTCTCGATCTTCCAAAAAAAAGGTGGAATAAATTTCCAAATAGCATTCCAATTGACCGTCCCATTAGTCCCCCCCCTCCCACATCAATAAAAATCTAATCTATCGCTGCTAGTTGAAATATGCTTCAGGCCGGCCAAAATCCCCACTTTTCCCCCTATTTTTATTTTTAATTAGTCTTTTCCTATGTTAAATTCTATTTTAGTAAAAAAAAAAAAAAATCTCTTGGGGGTTGGCCGGCCCTCCGAAGACCAGGGGCCAAGAACATGGGGAAACCACACAAAACAACCCAACATAAGACAAACGAAAACATCACCCACAGAACAAAACCCAAATTTCACACACCATAATAACTGAGTAAACGGAAAAGGTAACATCCTGGTCAAAAAGTCCCCCCCTCAAAGCATTTGGGTCATTTCCCATAAGTGTTGTGGGGTTCCCCCCCCCCCTTCCCCCTTCCAAGGGGAGTGATTTTTTTAATTTATTTAGTTATTATGTGGTGTGTTTTATTGGGTTTTTCGGTAGCCCTAACACCACCAAAAATTGGGGCCCGGCCGCCCCCACCCCTAAAATTGAAGGCTTGTGCTATCGCTTTCGGGCCAGGAACAAAAATCAATATATAAAATGTCACTAAAGGTCCCCCCTTAAAATCGTCCCCAACAAAATTTGGGCGAAATGTTGTCCCCCCCCCTTAAAATCTCAAATGGGACCTAATTAATGAGGGTGGAAAGGAATGGGTCCCCAGAACACTCAACCCCCCTCCCCCCCCCCCCCCCCCTTCATCTTAAAACGCTTTTCCAGTGGCGATGACGGGTAGTTTTCACATCAGCACATTACCCTGGTTACCATTGGAAACGCATGTATTCCTTTTAAAACCGTTATAATCCTAACCCTCTTGGCCACTCCAAAGGGGTAAATGCCAAACTTACTAAACCCTCTGGAGTAGCATAGGTCCTTCGTAAATAAAACTTGCACAACACGTCTTAAAAAACACAAATAGAATAAAATGGGCATCATCCCCCCCGTGGCTAAAAGGGGTTATGCTTGCAGGTAAGTCCTCACTCAAAGCACACTACAGGTATAAGAATGTAGTATGGTTTTTAATAACCCAATTATCTTAGTTTTGTGGAAACCCATCAACCGTAACAAGTGTATTTCGTATTCCTCTTACGTTTTGTTTCCCCCCCGACCCATTTTCCTACCCCAACCACCCACTGGGGGGGGGGGGGGGGGGGCGGTTTTCCCCCGCGGTTTATCAATCGTTCCAAGCTTTTGGTCCCATAATCTGGTACTGCGGGTTTCCCCCCCATCATTTGCCTGCGGAGTCATTTCAAGCCCTCGTAAATGAAGGATTTGGGGGTGAAAAGTGAAACCCCTAGTGTAGATGGAAAACGAAAGCGCGGCATCTGGCTAGGCTGTAGGTGCCGGGGGGGGAGTTCTAATGGTTTTTTTTTTTTTAAGTCTTATTTATTCCGGCAAATACACAATCCACCAAATATCACAAAGAAGGAAACAAATTTTTAACAATTTGGTGAAAGGTTTCCTGATTGTTTCGTGGTAATAGGTCCCACCTTTTTTACCTGGTTTAAAGAGCTCTAATCCCATGGCCTTTAATTTTTTGTCGTTTTACAGGACGATGGAGAGAGTTAAAACATAAGCTTTGGGGTTTTGTTTTGCTTGTGTGGCATGCCCAGCTGATACAGGGGGTGCCAACCATTCCCTCGTAATTTCAACCTTCCTACCCAATAACCTAGGTGCCAATAATTTGTATATATTTCACGATATCACAGACCACGTTTTTAAGAAATGCAACATATATATCTGATCTTAGTGTACTCTTTCTGTAATTATTATTGTTTATTATTAGATAATTTTAACAGTTCCCTGGTTACTGAGTTAGTATCCAACCCCCTTAAGATGGGTAATATATAGTACTGTAATGTTGGGCATCCCTCACCTCCCGTCGGCCGCCTCCCCACCTCACCTTCAGCAACAAACACAAGCTCACCTCGGCCAGCCCCCACCCCCACCGTTTTTTTGCCACCCCTTTCGCCGTGCCTCTTCTGACCACGGATACGGTTTGTACATTGTGTTTCCTTCGTGTTTTCCTCGGGGGGGGGCCGGGTTGGTTTTTTGTGGGGGAGGGCGGATAATGTGGTTTGATAATTAATTGGTGTGTGTTACTCGCTGGTAATTGTGTGGGCGTTGGCTCCTTTTGCTTAATTATGAAGAACCCTGTGGGCAAGGGGATTGGAAGCTGTTCCCGAAATCGTTTTTCGAAGAGTGTTAAATGGAGTCCGTGGGTGTGGGGATATCCTACAATCGAGCGGAAGAAAACTACCGTGACCAATGGGACTACAAACCCCTACTTTGCTTTCCTCGTATTACCTTTAGGTAAAAAGTTCCGTGGAAGGCATCGTTTTTATGTTTTTGTGCTCTATATTGGTGGCCGTATCAGTAATTTGTTACATGGGTTTTATTAATGTTCCCCATCGTGGCCGTCATTTCGATTCCTTGCTTGGGTTTTTGAAAGTGTAGGGTTT
>CM064566.1:55371721-55416726 GCA_032716605.1 Paralithodes platypus | reverse complement strand
TCCTGGCGAGCGATAGCGAGCCTGTTATTTAAAAAGGAATCGGCCTTCGGCCGGGACATTTTTCTATCGAAAAATGTACAAATTTAGTTTAAAGGATGGTCTTGGGGGGGTGTTTTTTTAAAGCTTGATTAAGGTCTAGGGAGGAAATTTAAAAAATTATAAACATATATAAATGGCAGGTGGATCTTCAATACGTTAGATAAGGATGATGCACAACAGATAAAGGCATCAACAGGATAGGAGCAGTAAGGGACTGGGGTTCTCGAAAAGGGGCGCCAGTCTTGAAAATGCCCTTGACTGACAGTGTGCTGGCTTAATAATCCAGAAGGGTTGATAGCCTCTGAAGTCCTATTTTAACTATATCTAAGGAAAGAGAGTCTCGCCAACAAGCCCGCAATACCTCACACTATCACACTACCATCCATCTGCCCGCAAATTATAAGTTTTTATCTTCTGTTGTCAATTTCCACAGTACGGCCGTTTCATGACATCATTTGTGGAGAAGACCTTTAAGGGGAGATCTCCACTTGAGGGATTTTTTTCTTGACCCCTTTCTCCCTCATGTTTAGCCCCATTGCTTTTGATATTATAAAACGTTCGCCCCATTAGTTTAGCGATTTTAAGAACTTTCACCCCATATTAAGACCTTTCGTGCCATTCAGGTGTCGATTTTATCCTGGCGAGCGATAGCGAGCCTGTAATTTAAGAGGAACCGGCCTTTGGCCGGGACATTTTTCTACCGAAAAATGTACAAATTTATCTTGAAAGGGACTCAAGGGGGTGTAATTTCAAGCTTGATGGAAGTTTAGGAAACGCACTAAAAACCTCCCCTTAAACCATTCAGTATCGGTGACGTAATTTTCGTCATATTTTAGACACTATTAAATGATTTTATTCAGCTTAGGAAGGACCTCTAGTAATATTAAGGCTTCAAAGTATCTCAACCAACCCTTCTACCCACCACAGATCCTTCCTAAGCTGCATAATATTGTCTAAATCTAGCTAGCATAAAATACAACACACGTCGCTGGTACTCAAAAGGTCAAACCCTTCAGTATACCGGTGACGTCAGTTTCATCATATTTTGAACACTATTAGACGATTTTGTTCAGTTTAAAAAGGTCCTAAAGCAATTAACAGGTCCTAAAGCAATTAACAGGCTTTGAACTATCTCTCACTTAACCCTTTGTACTGACACATATCCTTCTTAAGGGAGAGATGGTTCACTTTTTGGTCGATTTTTGCATGTATTCATTATTTTTCTAGTTTCCTCCCTAGACCTTCATCAAATTTAAAAACACATCCATTAGATCCCCCTTCTAGATTAATTTGTAAATTTTTCGGAAGAAAAATTTCCCGGCAGAAGGCCGGTTCTTCCAACATTACAGGCTCACTATCGTTCACCAGGGAAAAAATCAACACCTAAATAGCACGAAAGGTCTAAATATTGACGAAGAAATGAGGCGAAAGGTCTTAAAATCGACTAACTAATGGGGCAAACATCTTAACATCTGAAAACTAATGGGGCTAAACATGAGGGAGAAAGTGGTCCAGAAAACCGGCCCATGTCCTCTTAAACTGCAGGAAATTGTCTAAATATAGCAAGAATTAAATTAGAAAGACGTCGCCGGTAGAGGGGTTAAACCTATTGGAGATTTTAAGACGTTTCACCTCATTAGTTTGGCGATTATATGATGCTTCAACCCAATAAGGTGTCGATTTTTCCTGGGCGAGCAATAGCGAGCCTGCAATTTGGGAGAAACCGGCCTTTGGCCGGGAAATTTTTCTACCGAAAAATGTACATATTTAGCTTGAAAGGGGCCTGGGGAACATTTGTTAGGTTGAAGGGGGTTTGGAGAGGCGTTTTTCCGAGTCTAGGGGTTAACTAAATACGCATTGTTCGAAAATGGCTAAAACAATTAAAACCCTCAACAATAATTAAACACAATACCAAAGTAACCCCCGAAACGCTGCACCTGATAGTGTTAAACCTATTTGGTCTGAGAGGCAGGTTTATGGACCTCCTCTGCTTCGTTCCATTCGTTTGGAGAAAATAAGACGTTGCAATCCAATAGTTTGGTGATACTAAGACACATCACCCCATTCAGGCGTCGAATCTTTTCTGGGCGAGCGATAACGAGCTTGTAACTTAGACTAAATCGAGTTTTGGCTAGGATAAATAAATAGGAAGGTTGGGGAGGCGTTTTTGTTAGCCAAGGGGACAAACTGAAATAAATTTTTCGAAAATTGTAGACACAAGAAAAATCTTCAATTATAATTAAGGGGGGGGGGGGTACCTGCTTTTCTGCTCTTTCACTCCCATTCTCTCTTTCTCTGGCTTGTATCCATTCGGCCTCATTCAGCCAACTGTTTTAAGACGCTTGTCCCCATCCAGGTGTCGATTTCTTCCTGGCGAGCGATAGCGAGCAATCATTATATGGAGACGTTTGGCTTCGCCGGAGACATTTTTCTATCGAAAAATGTACAAATTTAGCTTGCTGTCAAAAACAATTATATATATATATGCTGGCTCGCGGTACCACAGTAGGCTGAATGGGGTCGAATGGATACAAGCCAAAGAGAGAGGGAGAGAGAGAGAGAAAAAAAAAAGCAAGGTGGGCTCCCTTAACCAACTATCATAATCACCTACAAGACGTCGGTTCAGATAGTGTAAACCATTCTCATTTACACAATACATCCCCCTTCATTCATATCGTATCATTAGCATTATGTATACGATCATATTGTTTACCTTATATCATATTGTTTACCTTATATCATATTGTTTTCCTTATATCATATTGTTTTCTTATATCATATTGTTTTCCTTATATCATATTGTTTTCCTTATATCATATTCTTTTCCTTATATCATATTGTTTACCTTATATCATATTGTTTTCCTTATATCATATTATTTTCCTTATATCATATTATTTTCCTTATATCATATTGTTTACCTTATATCATATTGTTTACCTTATATCATATTGTTTTCCTTATATCATATTGTTTTCCTTATATCATATTGTTTTCCTTATATCATATTGTTTTCCTTATATCATATTGTTTTCCTTATATCATATTGTTTTCCTGATATCATATTGTTTACCTTTTATCATATTGTTTTCCTGATATCATATTGTTTTCCTTATATCATATTGTTTTCCTTATATCATATTGTTTACCTTATATCATATTGTTTACCTTATATCATATTGTTTTCCTTATATCATATTGTTTTCCTTATATCATATTGTTTTCCTTATATCATATTGTTTACCTTATATCATATTGTTTTCCTTATATCATATTCTTTTCCTTATATCATATTGTTTCCTTATATCATATTGTTTCCTTATATCATATTGTTTCCTTATATCATATTGTTTTCCTTATATCATATTGTTTTCCTTATATCATATTGTTTTCCTTATATCATATTGTTTTCCTTATATCATATTGTTTACCTTATATCATATTGTTTTCCTTATATCATATTGTTTTCCTTATATCATATTCTTTTCCTTATATCATATTGTTTACCTTATATCATATTGTTTACCTTATATCATATTGTTTTCCTTATATCATATTGTTTTCCTTATATCATATTGTTTACCTTATCCTTATATCATATTGTTTTCCTTATATCATATTGTTTTCCTTATATCATTGTTTTCCTTATATCATATTGTTTTCCTTATATCATATTGTTTACCTTATATCATATTGTTTTCCTTATATCATATTGTTTTCCTTATATCATATTGTTTTCCTTATATCATATTGTTTTCCTTATATCATATTGTTTTCCTTATATCATATTGTTTTCCTTATATCATATTGTTTTCCTTATATCATATTGTTTTCCTTATATCATTGTTTTCCTTATATCATATGGTTTTCCTTATATCATTGTTTTCCTTATATCATATTGTTTTCCTTATATCATATTGTTTTCCTTATATCATATTGTTTTCCTTATATCATATTGTTTCCTTATATCATATTGTTTTCCTTATACCATATTGTTTTCCTTATATCATATTGTTTTCCTTATATCATATTGTTTTCCTTATATCATATTGTTTTCCTTATATCATATTGTTTACCTTATATCATATTGTTTACCTTATATCATATTGTTTTCCTTATATCATATTGTTTTCCTTATATCATATTGTTTTCCTTATATCATATTGTTTACCTTATACCATATTGTTTTCCTTATATCATATTGTTTTCCTTATATCATATTCTTTACCTTCTATCATATTGTTTTCCTTATATCATATTGTTTTCCTTATATCATATTGTTTTTCCTTATATCATATTGTTTTCCTTATATCATATTCTAATGTGTGTTTATTTCACTCCCAACACCCAAACACCTCTCAATGAAATCAATGAAAGCATGTCATCCACTCCTATATATATTAACCCCTTCAATACCGGTGACGTCTGCTGTTGCGTCTTGTGTTGGCTATAGTTAGACGGTTTTATGCAGCTTAAGGGGAGGTCTCCACTTGAGGGATTGTTTTCTTGACCCCTTTCTCCCTCATGTCTAGCCCCATTACTTTTGAGATTTTAAGACGTTCGCCACATTAGTTTGGCGATTATAAGAACTTTTACCCCATTTATGTCTCTTTTAAGACCTGTCATCCCATTTAGGTGTCAATTTTTCCCTGGCGAGCGATAGCGAGCCTGTAAATTAAGAGGAAACGGCCTTCGGCCGGGACATTTTTCTACCGAAAATGTACAAATTTATCTTGAAAGGGGGTCAAGGGGGTGTAATTTCAAGCTTGATGGAAGTCTAGGAAACACACTAAAAACCTCCCCTTAAGAACGATCTGGGGGAGTTAAGAGGGATAAATGAGAGAACTGAAGGTCTTTTAATTGCTAGAGGTCCTTCCGAAACTGAATAAAAATGACCTAATAATGGCCAGAATCTAATGAAAAGTACGTCACCGGTAATGAAAGGGTTAAATAATAATAATAATAATAATAATAATAATAATAATTAATATGCTCCCAGGTCCTCCCGCCTTCTGGCTTATTAAGGGAGCCCACCTTGCTTTTTTTTTTTATCTTTCTCTCCTTTTCTCTCTTTCCTTGGCTTGTATCCATTCGGCCCCATTCAGCCAACTGTTTTAAGACATTTACTCCCATCCAGGTGTCAATATTTTTCTGGCGAGCGGTAGCGAGCCAGCATATATATATTTTTATTTTGACAGCAAGCTAAATTTGTACATTTTTCGATAGAAAAATTTCTCCGGCGAAGCCGGATCTCTTAATATAATGCTGGCTCGCTATCATTCGCCAGAAAGAAATCGACACCTGGATGGGGATAAACGTCTTAAAACAGTAGGCTGAATGGGGCCGAATGGATACAAGCCAGGGAAAGAGAGAAAAGGAGAGAAAGATAAAAAAAAAGCCGGTGACCCCCCCCCCCTTAATTGGAAGTGAAGGACCAAAAGTGAACGCCAATTAATTAGATCGTTGCAATTTCCTGCATTCGTCCAAGGGCCGAGCTGGTGGAGGAAGTCTGGTTGAAAAATAGAAGACGTTAAAAGGAGAGGGGTCGTTTTTCTGGTCCCCCTTCTTCCTCATGTTTAGCCCCATTAGTTTTCAGATTTGATGACGTTCGGCTCATTAGTTTGGGGATTTTTAGACTCTTCGCTCCATTTATTTGTCAATATTAAGACTTTTCGTATCATTTAGGTGTCGATTTTTTCTGGCAAACGGAATAGCGAGCCTGTTATTAAAAAGGAACCGGGAATTTTTCTATCGAAAAATTACAAATTTAGTCTTGGGGGTGTGTTTTTTAAAGCTTGATTGAAGTCTAGGGAGGAAATTTATAAAATGATAAATATATATATAAATAAATACGCCCATTCCCCCCTTAATACGCCCATCCCCCCTTAATACGCCCATCCCCCCTTAATACGCCCATCCCCCCTTAATACGCCCATCCCCCCTTAATACGCCCATCCCCCTTAATACGCCCATCCCCCATTGATACGCCCATCCCCCCTTAATACGCCCATCCCCCCTTAATACGCCCATCCCCCCTTAATACGCCCATCCCCCCTAAATACGCCCATTCCCCCTTAATTGCTGGTTTTTCAAATATGTTTCCCTTCCTTCAGATTCATCTTATTGGATCGTATCTTTTCTTTGGATTTTTATTTTTAAATATGTACACTTCTTTCTGTGAAAATAATATTATTGTTGTGTTGACAGTGTGGTAATTACGACATTGACTTACGAGAGCGAAGCATGGACGTTGGTGTAGAGACTCAAACTAAGAGTGAGAGGGGTGGAAATGAGTTAACATAAGAGCACACAACATTCCCAAAACACACACACGGTTCCAAAGGTAATTTGACAGTGTAGCCTATTAAGTGGTGTTATTGAATGTTGGTGGGTGTATACCAGCTTAGCTATAGACTAAATAGGACCAAATATACTTACTGGTACTACGTCATTTAACATACACACACACACACACACACACAGCCCGTAGCCTAGTAGGTAGAGCTCTCGTCTCACACACGAGGGGTCGGGGGTTCAATCCCGGCCGGGCGGAGACAAATTGGGCTTGTCTCCTTTCATGTGTTAGCCTCAGTTCACCTAGCTGTAAATAGGTACCTGGAATAAGTGGACGACGTTGTGACGTCCCATCTGGGGTTGGCAAAAATGGTACAAGGCGAGATGGGTATCATATGGTTCACCTAAGCTGATGGCTACCTAAGCCTTCGGGCGAGACGGTACCGTCTATAGTGAGAATGGTGCCATACAGATCCACCCTAAGCCTTCGTTTCCGATATCGCCAATTGGCTAAAATACAGACTACACACACATCCACAGCCATTCCAACAGTACATAAAACACTTAACATGCATTTCACGCAATACATTCCCAGTTAAGGAGGCGCGATAATAATGAGCTTAGCTCGCATTGCGTGGATTCCCCTTGACGAACAAGTAACTGAGTAACTGAGTAACACACATATATATATACTGTATATACTGTACACACACAGAGAATATTCCAGCACACCAAACAGACACAGTCGTTGCTTAGCAAAAATCACCACCACTCCCACGTGGAAATTATCTCTACAGACCCACTACTACTACCCCACCACCACCACCACCACCACCACCACCACTACTACCCCACCACCACCACCACCACATCCACATCCACACCACCACTTCCACCACCTAGCACACTCAATCACTTGCACTCTCTCTCACCAAGCACTGTGTGAGAGTGAGTGGCGGAGACAAGTGTGTGTGTGTGTGTGTGTGTGTGTGAGAGAGAGAGAGCGAGAGAGATATTTTGTTAAATATATATTGTATAACTAAGGAACAACAATTACAAAATATACATAAATAATAACACGCATATGGGGATAAAGTTAGCTGAATTACAAATTAAACTTTAAAACAGTCAAACAAACTAGGAATGAAAGAAATAAGTCATAATTGTGGGTATAAATAAAAAAAAAAAAAAAAAAAAAAAAAATATATACAGTATAATTATATATATATATATATATATATATATATATATATATATATATATATATAACTATTGTCGTTTGGAAATGAATTGTGGGATAGACCTGACTTAAGGGGAGGTTTTTAGTTTGGTCCCTAGATATCCTTCAAGCTTAAGATTACACCCCCTTGAGCCCCTTTCAAGATAAATTTGTACATTTTTCGGTAGAAAAATGTCCCGGCTGAAAGCCGGTTCCTCTTAAATTACAGGCTCGCTATCGCTCGCCAGGATAAAATCGACACCTAAATTGCACGAAAGGTCTTAAAAATTGACAGAAATGGGTTGAAAGTTCTTAAAATCATCAAAATAATGGGGCGAACGTCTTAAAATTAGAAAAGCAATGGGGCTAGACATGAGGGAGAAAGGAGTCAAGAAAAAAGTGGAAATCTCCCCTTAACCCTGAACATAATACACATACAAATGTGGCCTAACTCTGACTTGACCGTAACAACAATAAAGTTAATATCATTGTATTAGACCCATTATACATGACATCGATGTTTACAGCTCCAACTTCCTTGTAGCGTGAAACTCGCAAGTGGTCAACTGATCTTAGTGTTTGATAGATTATGGCTATAGTCTATTCGCTGTTAGTAGGCGAAAAATCATGACCTCTAGCCTCTGCAAGTCAAAAAGGGCTAGAGCAAATTGGCTGTAAATTTCAACATCCATTTCTTGGCCGACTCTTCCCAAATGGTAGAAATATTAGCTCGATTACTCTAGTCGTTATTGAGTTACAGAGGTTCGAGGTTTGGATTGCTGACCAACCTAGACTGAACGGACTATAGTACAGTACTTAAGGGGAGATCTCCACTTGAGGGATTTTTTTTCTTGACTCCTTTCTCCCTCATGTTTAGCCCCATTGTTTTTCAAATTTTAAGACGTTTGCCCCATTATTTTGACTATTTTAAGAACTTTCAACTCATTTCTGTCAATTATAAAACCTTTCGTGCCATTTAGGTGTCGATTTTATCCTGGCGAGCGATAGCGAGCCTGTAATTTAAGAGGAACCGGCTTTCAGCCGGGACATTTTTCTACCGAAAAATGTAAAAATTTATATTGAAAGGGGCTCAAGGGGGTGTAATCTTAAGCTTGAAGGATATCTAGGGACCAAACTAAAAACCTCCCCTTAATGACTAAATATAAACATGTCAGCAAATGAGGGAGTGGAGACGTGTGAATATGTCTTGGTTGTCTCAACAACAACCACGACAGGACCCCCCTCCCACACACACACACACACACATATATATATATATATATATATATATATATATATTTTTTTTTATTAATTTCACCACAACACCAAACACCTCCAACGAAATTAATGAATATATATACGGTATATATATAATATAATATATATATATATATATATATATATATATATATATATATATATATATATACAGTATATATATGCAATTAAATGTACACTATATAAAAACAAAGGTAGAGAGTGATAAGAGAGCAAGGTGAGTGAACTAGGGAGAGTGAGGGTGAGAGTGAGAGAGTGGAAGCCACCACAGACGGGTCCATCTGTGTGGCGGGAGGGGGAGGACCTTTGAAGTCACACCTGCCAATATAAACAATTAAGAGGAGATGGGTCGCTTGTTTTCCTGGTCACCCTTCTTCTCCTTCTTCTTGTTTATGCCCCAATATTTTGCTGATTTTATGACGTTCCCGTTCGGTCCATTAGTTTGGCGATTTTCATACCTTTTGCCCCATTTCGTTGTCAATTTTAAGACCTTTCGTGCCATTTAGGTGTCGATATTTTCCTGGCGAGCGATAGCGAGCCTGCAATTTTAAGAGTAACCGGCCTTTGGCCGGGACATTTTTCTACCGAAAAATGTACAAATTTATCTTGAAAGGGGGGGGGGGGGGGTCTAGGGGGTGTATTTCTCAGCTGGATGGAGGTCTAGCGAATAAATACAAAAAATACATGAATACATGAATTAAAATACAGTAAACCACAAATACGGCCACTATTCCCTTAAACTGAGTGCTCAAAAGCCTGTGGTGGCACGCAAAGACTGGCAAAAATATGTATTGGGTTTTATGTATAAGCGAGTTTTTTTGTGGTTTAATAATCTGCATGTATTTGTCATTGTACAATCGGGGGTATTAAGTGTTGTCGTAGATTCCAGTGGTTTTCGCTCAACAAGACGTGTTATCGGTATTTTTATAGTTACGGGGAAAAGTGCTTATCCCTCAGAGTATTAGTCAGTGTCCGAAACTTTGTGAAATATATCTGACCACACTTATTAAGGGGAGATCTCCACTTGAGGGATTTTTTTCTTGATCCCTTTCTCCCTCGTGTTTAGCCCCATTGCTTTTCTAATTTTAAGACGTTCGCCCCATTATTTTGACGATTTTAAGAACTTTCGACCCATTTCTGTCAATTTTAAGACCTTTCGTGCCATTTAGGTGTCGATTTTATCCTAGCGAGCGATAGCGAGCCTGTTAATTAAGAGGAACCGGCTTTCAGCCGGGACATTTTTCTACCGAAAAATGTACAAATTTATCTTGAAAGGGCGTTTAGGGGATGTAATTTTAAGCTTGATGGAGGTCTAAGCAACACACTAGAAACCTCCCCTTAACCTCGACTGTTGAATTACTGTCTATACGGATAAACTTGGACAAAGTGACTTAACTGAAGTACTGTACAGTCGCGCTAATAAGTGATGTCCCGGCACCAATTATGTCTTGATCAATAATTGGTTATCAGCAATATTTACACACGATCTCTTCTATTTGAGTGAGATATACACACACATGTTCCTACACTTACCCACCCTATTCAACATCTGACAGACATTAATACAGCCCAGAGCGAGCCAAACGTAATGACAGCTGAAACATGACTTATTAGTGAGATATACAACCATGTTCCTACACTTACCCACCCTATTCAACATCTGACAGACATTAATACAGCACAGAGCGAGCCAAACGTAATGACAGCTGGGCCATGACTTTTTAGCGCGACTGTACATATTGTATTATTGCATGTTCTACTCGGAATAAATATACTATATATAAATATGACGAGTGGAATGGGATTTTCAAATACTTAATACATCTTAGATATAATATATATATATATATATATATATATATATATATATATATATATATATATATATACTGTATCAGATTGATTCCACTTCTTTTTTATTTTATATATTTTTTTTAGTTTCCTCCCTAGACCTCCATGAAACCTAAACAAAAAAGAACTCTAGGATCCTATTTCAAGATATATTTGTACATTTTTCGGTAGAAAAATGTACCGGCCGAAGGCCGGTTCCTCCTAAAAGACAGGCTCGCTATCGCTCGCCAGGAAAATATCGACACCTAATTGATATGAAAAGTCTTAATATTGACAGCGAAAAGGGGCGAAAGGACTTAAAATCGCCAAACTAATGGGGCTAAGCACGAGGGAGAAGGGTGGCCTGAACAAACGACCATCTCCCCTTAAACCTGCCATTCCTTACATGCTAAAAGAAATTTACGAAGCATTTCCTAATCCCACACGACTAGTGAACGCGCATTTCGTATCGGTGTCCAAAGAATTAGGTAAAGCCAGCAGGTTTGACAGGCACACATATATTCACGAGAACCTCATGTTTACATATCGTCCGCGGTGAATGGCTGGCCTAACTTCCCTCGACGGCTGGCCGTCTGGTTGGTCTATCAATTCATTTATTCATATATTTTTTTAGTTTCCTCCCTAGACCTCCATCAAGCTTAGAAAAACACCCCCTAGACCCCCCTTCAAGATAAATGTGTACATTTTTCGGTAGAAAAATTTCCCGGTCGAAGGCCGGCTCCTCTTAAAATTGCAGGCTCGCTATCGCTCGCCAGGAAATAATCGAAACCTAAATGGCACGAAACGTCTTAAAATTGACAACGAAATGGGGCGAAAGGTGTTAAAATCGCCAAACTAATGGGCCGAACGTCTTATAATCTCAGAACTAGTGGGGCTAAACATTAGGGAGAAGGGGGTCCAGAAAAACGGTCTGCCTCCCCTTAATTAAGCCAGCAGGTTTGACAGGCACACATATTCACCAGAGAGGCTCATGTTTACCTGTCGTCCGCGGTGAAGGGCTGATCTAACTTCCCTCGACGTGGCTTAAGGGGAGAATGGGTCGTTTTTCTGGTCTCCCTTCTCCTTTACATTTAACCCTATTTGTTTTTCAGATTTTAAGACGTTAATCCCATTAGTTTGGTGATTTTAAGACCTTTCACCCCATTTCTTTGTCAACATTTAGAACTTTCGTGTCATTTCAGTGTCTATTTTATCCTGGCGAGCACTAGCCAGCCTGCAATTTTAAGAGGAACAGGCCTTCGGCAGGGAAATGTTTCTACCAAAATATGTACACATTTATGATGGAGGGTCTTGGGGGTGTTTTTTTTAAAGCTTGATGGAGGTCTAGCGAGGAAACTCAAAATTACATAAATAAACGAATAAGTAGCCCCCAAAACAAGCACTGGCCCCCTAACTAATGAATAAGTAGCCCCCAAAAACAAGCACTGGCCCCCTAACTAATGAATAAGTAGCCCCCAAAACAAGCACTGGCCCCCTAACTAATGAATAAGTAGCCCCCAAAACAAGCACTGGCCCCCTAAATAATGAATAAGTAGCCCCCAAAACAAGCACTGGCCCCCTAACTAATGAATAAGTAGCCCCCAAAACAAGCACTGGCCCCCTAACTAATGAATAAGTAGCCCCCAAAACAAGCCCTGGCCCCCTAACTAATGAATAAGTAGCCCCCAAAACAAGCCCTGGCCCCCTAACTAATGAATAAGTAGCCCCCAAAACAAGCCCTGGCCCCCTAACTTACCTCGCCGTGGCTTAAGGGGAGGTTTTTAGTTGATTCCCTAGACTTCCATCAAGCTTAAAATTATTCCCCCTTGACCCCCTTTCAAGATAAATTTGTACATTTTTCGGTAGAAAATTGTCCCGGCCGAAGGCCGGTTCCCCTTAAATTACAGGCTCGCTATCGCTCGCCAGGAAAAAATCGACACCTAATTGGCACGAATGGTCTTAAAATTGACAAAAATGGGGCGAGGGTTCTTAAAATCGCCAAACTAATGGGGCAAGCGTCTTTAAATCTCACAAGCAATGGGGCTATACATGAGGGAGAAGGAGGTTCAGAAAAAAATCCTCCAGGTGGAAATCTCCCCTTAAATATTCAACACACTGTCATTTCTTTTCAAGCTGTTCCGGTGCCCTCTATTGGGAAACCTACGTCAACTGAATTAGAGTAGCGCTGGGTCGTTTACAGTGATAAAGTAGCATGGAGTCGGTATCACACGAACGTTTTTTCCCTCAACACTGGTCTGGCAGCTTATGAGGTCAACATTTTATATATTTCGGTCACCTAAATTCATCCACCGTCAGTCTAGTTTCCGATACCAGTGCAAAATATTCCAGAAATGTTGCCAGAAAAATTTTGATCATTGAATGTTGACTATAAAAGCTCTCGTGTGATACCGGGCTTAACAAGGGACCGGAGTTCTCGAGAGGGGGCTTCAGTCCTGACGCTATTCTTGACTTACAGTGTGCTGGCTTAATAATCCAGAAGGGTTGATAGCCTCTGAAGTCTCATTTTAACTCAGTAGCATAAGTTTGGTTTGAAATACTCCAAAGCCTATAAATGACAGTCGAAATTATCTTGTCAACGAACTTGACAATTTTCTTGACCCCTTAACTTCTCATAACTCAAAAAGGCCTAGAGCAAACTGGCTGTAAATATCTACACCTATTTCCTGGTGGGCTCTTCCCTAATGATAGAAATGTCAGCTCGATTGCTTTAATTAATTTTGAGTTATGAGAAGTTAAGGGGTCAAGAAAATTGTCAAGTTAGTTGGCGCTACCTATAATATAGCTTAACCCCTTCAGCACAATGACGTAATTTGCATCTTATTCTGGTCACCATTAGACGATTTTCTTTAACTTATAATCTACCTCTTGGTCTAAAAAGGG
Source organism: Paralithodes platypus (assembly GCA_032716605.1). Classification (NCBI taxonomy): domain Eukaryota; kingdom Metazoa; phylum Arthropoda; class Malacostraca; order Decapoda; family Lithodidae; genus Paralithodes; species Paralithodes platypus. The sequence goes on along the minus strand of CM064566.1, from coordinate 55,403,165 downwards.
TATGTAGGATCTCGCTAAGCCCTCAGAGTAACTTCTTAAGGTGAGACTGGCCGTTTGTTTGGTCTATTAATTAATTTATTCATACATTTTTTTTAGTTTCCTCCCTAGACCTCCATCAAGCTTAGAAAAACACCCCCTAGACCCCCCTTCAAGAACAATTTGTAAATTTTTCGGTAGAAAAATGTCCCGGCCTTAAAATTGCAGGCTCGCTATCGCTCACCAGGAAGAAATCGACACCTAAATGGCACGAAAGGTCTTAAAATTGACAACGAAATGGGGCGAAAGGTGTTAACATCGCCAAACTAATGGGCCGAACATCTTATAATCTCAAAACTAGTGGGGCTAAACATTAGGGAGAAGGGGGTCCAGAAAACCAGCCCAATAGCTTTCCCAAAATCTATGCCAGCATAACGAATTTCTCCTACATACGATATAAGCTTCTATATAGTCTATATGTTTGCAGTTGATGGTAAATTGCCATGTCTGCTGCTTGACGATTATATAGCGAAGGATGGTGTTTATTATGGACACTTGGCATTAATATATGACGCAGAGACATGGCCGTTGCTTATTCTTCCATTAAGGGGAGATTTCCACCTGGAGGATTTTTTTCTGAACCTCTTTCTCCCTCATGTTTAGCCCCATTGTTTGTGAGATTTAAAGACGCTTGCCCCATTAGTTTGGCGATTTTAAGAACCCTCGCCCCATTTCTGTTAATTTTAAGACCATTCGTGCCATTTAGGTGTCGATTTTTTTCTGGCGAGCGATAGCGAGCCTGTATTTTAAGGGGAACCGGCCTTCGGCCGGGACATTTTTCTACCAAAAAATGTACAGATTTTTCTTGAAAGGGGGTCAAGGGGGAGTAATTTTAAGCTTGATGGAAGTCTAGGGAATCAACTAAAAACCTCCCCTTAAGGGATGCAATTTACCATCAACTGAAATAAAACCAGATTGTACCAAGGTAGCCAAATCTCTCCTACATATGAAACCGCCTTCCCAAACTAGCCTGAGTGTGTTTGTCAGGGCGGCAGAGGGTTATTCATGTTTACAAGATTTTCGCAGCAAGTTTAGTGAATGGCCTTGGTCGTGCCGGCTCAGGAGGGGGGGGGGGGCAGTGTTGACAATTTAGCTATTTTCCCGCTAGATCTGCAGGTATTGACTTCGATCTAGCGGCATATATTACTGCATCTAACGACGTGAATTCTAGCGCTACTCTGAAGATTTGAGCCATTTTCGAGCGATGTTGTGTGGATTGTGGCAATATTCTAGCAACTTTTGGCATTAATTTACTACCTAGCGGACTTGATTTGGTAACCCTGGATCGGGCGGCTTGGGGAGGGGGGGAGGGGGGGGGGGGTGTCCGGAAAACTTGGGAGCTCTGGCGACAGCACACAGGATTTTTTGAAAGGCGTGCGGGCGAACGTCTGGAAAATAATTTGTATTTTGGAGACATTCACGCTCTCAAAATCTCCGACACAGTCGCGGAGAGGTTATTTTGGACATTAGTTGGAGTTGCAATTATTGTACACTGACGATTTGTTTTTATAATTTGCATATGTCACACACGTCAATTAGCCATTTGCGCTACCTATAGTTATATTAATTGGTTCACTCACTAAGATGAATAACAAATAACTTGATGACAAAAATAATATGAAAAGATGCATAAAATGATGTAACGACAATGATATCGAGAAAAGTTTATATATTCTCAACTAAGAGCACATTTGTAAAGTAGAATATATGATGGTAGCTACAAGACAGCAAATTAAGGCAATGTCACACGAGCGATTTTTCCATAAATTTTTACGGGCAATTGTTTTCTGGCTCCTTCACAATTTAACCCCTAAAGTGCGAGCTGTATATAGTGGACACCATGTAACTGGGCGACGATATTAGGCCTCTTTCCCGCCTAAAATCGTAATTTTACGATAAATATAGTTATTACTTATTCAAATGTGCCTAATTTACGTTTATTATGAAGATTGTAACATGTAGCAACAATAAAACAAATGGTAATAGTGTTAAGATGGTCAAAATCGCGAATTATTGCCGACCGGTCATTCATGAAATCTGAGGCAGGCGGCATGTACGTCTTACCCTCGCGAGGCCTGAAGCCTGACTGAGTCACTCACTCACACTCTCCCTTACGCAACACACTCGCTAGTCACATGACCACACCATAGAACCGGCTTGGAGATGTTGGCACGATAATAAACCAATAAATAAGGGAATAAGAGGGAAAATAGGTGATAATTGAAAGGGGGGGGGGGAAGGGGGGAAAGAAGGGATTTTGACACATGTGGAGGAGTGATAGAAGGTATGGAGGGGAATTATCTCACTTAAACACCATTTCTTATTTTTTTAAGTGTTACTGGGGCCTTTTAAAAGTTTTGTTTTAGGCCTTGGCTCATATGAGGACGCTCGCCTTCACTCACTACAGACTAAATTGAGGATGCTCGCTGTTCATGGGTTAAGTTCCATATGAATTAAAATACCTTAGATAGTCTACCGTCGATCTAGTTTACAACTCCAAAACGAAAGAGCCTCAAAATAGAAGTAAACAAAAACTTGCTCATTGAATATTGCCAGAAAATGTGATCGTGTGACACCAACTTTAGTCTTAATCGTATTGAAAATCTTACAGAGAAGCAATCTGATTTGATATCACACAAAATTAATGAACAAAGAAAAAATAACTCCAAAAAATATGCTTAACCAACTGAGCCCCAGCGACGCAAACAGTGCGTCGGCAATGTATGTAACGCTAAACCCCAGCGTCACATACGTTGCGTCAGTGTAAATTACTCCGGTCGTATGGCACCTAGAGGGCTCAGATTTGTATGGGAACTGTGTAAGTATCCCACGCAACCATGCCGATGGTTGAAAACTCTGAAAGTCCAACCATGTGCGCATGAGCGCGCATAAACATGTTTTTTTGGGGTTATTGCCTTAAATTTTTACTCTTGTAAAATCGACTTTCGGGGGCTCTGTAGGACCCTTTTTTGACCTTTTTGATATTTTTTTGTGGTTTTTCCTTCATTCCTAACCCATTCGCTATTGTTTCCTTCATTCCTAACCCATTCGCTATTGTTTCCTTCATTCCTAACCCATTCGCTATTGTTTCCTTCATTCCTAACCCATTCGCTATTGTTTCCTTCATTCCTAACCCATTCGCTATTGTTTCCTTCATTCCTAACCTATTCGCTATTGTTTCCTTCATTCCTAACCCATTCGCTATTGTTTCCTTCATTCCTAACCCATTCGCTATTGTTTCCTTCATTCCTAACCCATTCGCTATTGTTTCTGGATTTATTTTTGTTTTTCAAAACCTGCTGGTCCCTGGTGGTACCTTTATTTATAACTAGCTGGGGCTCAGTGGGTTAATGAAACCTAACACAACGACCTCCTTTATGAAATACTTTTATTAAATGGATACACATTGTTAGAGACTGCATTAGGTTGTTAGGTAAGATTGTTTAGAGCCCTTGATACAGAACAGGAAATGCAGATCAGGAAGGAAGGAAGGAAGGAAGGAAACTGACAAGAGAACGTAGTGAGAGAGGAAGATAGGGGGCTTAAGGGGGAGGAAGATAGGGGGCTTAAGGGGGAGGAAGATAAGGGCTTAAGGGGGAGGAAGATAGGGGCTTAAGTGGGAGGAAGATAGGGGGCTTAAGGGGGAGGAAGATAGGGGGCTTAAGGGGGAGGAAGATAGGGGCTTAAGGGGGAGCAAGATAGGGGGCTTAAGGGGAGGAAGATAGGGGGCTTAAGGGGGAGGAAGATAGGGGGCTTAAGGGGGAGGAAGATAGGGGGCTTAAGGGGGAGGAAGATAGGGGGCTTAAGTGGGGAGGAAGATAGGGGGCTTAAGGGGGAGGAAGATAGGGGGCTTAAGGGGGAGGAAGATAGGGTTTTTAAGGGAGATGAAGGAAGATAGGGAGCTTAAGGGGGAGGAAGATAGGGGGCTTAAGGGGGAGGAAGATAGGGGGCTTAAGGGGGAGGAAGATAGGGGGCTTAAGGGGGAGGAAGATAGGGGGCTTAAGGGGGAGGAAGATAGGGGGCTTAAGGGGGAGGAAGATAGGGGGCTTAAGGGGACAGTGGCTGTTTGTTTGGTCTATTAGTTTATGTATTCATATATATTTTTTTTAGTTTCCTCCCTAGACATCCATCAAGCTTAGAAACCCCCCCCCCCTAGACCCCCCTTCCAGATTGGTGTGTACATTTTTCGGTAGAAAAATTTCCTGGCCATAGGCCGATTTCTCCTAAAATTACAGGCTCGCTATCGCTCGCCAGGAAACTATCGACACCTAAATGGCATGAAGGGCCCTAATATTGACAAAGAAATGGGGTGAAAGGTCATAAAATCCCCACACTAATGGAACCAACGTCTTGAAATCTCAAAACGAGTGGGGCTAAACATTAGGGAGAAGGGGGTCCAGAAAAACGGTCTGCCTCCCCTTAAAGAATAGAAAGGAACGTCACAAAGGGATGAAGAAAAGAACAATAGAGCATACTGTGAGTGAGAGGAGATAAGAGATATAGCGGCTGTCTCTGTCTCTGTCTCTCTCTCTCTCTGTCTCTTTCTCTCTCTGTCTCTGTCTCTGTCTGTCTCTCTCTCTCTCTCTCTCTCTCTCTCTCTCTCTCTCTCTCTCTCTTTCTCTCTCTTTCTCTCTTTTTTTACTGTATATCTCTCACATACACATACTCTCCCTCATATATACACACACACTCACACACATGCTCTCTTTCTCTCTCTCTCTCTCACTATATCTCTCCCATTCACATAGTCTCCCTCTCTATCTCACACACACATTCTCTCTCTCTCTCTCTCTCTCTCTCTCTCTCTCTCTCTCTCTCTCTCTCCCTCTCTCTCTCTCTCTCTCTCTCTCTCTCTCTCTCTCTCTCTCTCTCTCTCTCTCTCTCTCCTTTACAATATCCCCCCTTGCGATTGAGTACCCATCCTCCTCCATTCACTTAAATTTCCCCCGAGGCTCGAGACACCGACGCAAGCTGGACACTCTCACACAAAAGGGGTGTACCGAGACACTATGACAGGAGAGAGAGAGAGAGCGAGATAGGTAGAGAGAGAGAAAGAGAGAGAGAGAGAGAATATGTGTGTGTGAGATAGAGACAGAGTATGTGAGAGAGAGAGAGAGAGAATGTGTGTGAGATAGAGAGAGAGAGTATGTGTGTGTGTGAGAGAGAGAGAGAGAGAGAGAGAAAGAGAAAGAGAAAGTGATAGAGAGAGAATATGTGTGTTTGTGAGATAGAGATAGGTAGATATAGAGAGAAAGAGAGCGAGAGAGAGAGAGAGAGAGAGAGAGAGAGAGAGAGAGCGAGCGAGAGAGAGAGAGAGAGAGAGAAAGTGATAGAGAGAGAGTGTGTGTTTGTGAGATAGAGATAGGTAGAGAAAGAGAAAGAGAGAAAGAGAGAGAAATAGTATGTGTGATTGAGAAATATAGTGAGAGAGAGAGAGAGAGAATGAGAGTGAGTAATATAGTCATGGAATTCTGTATAGAATATAGGATGTGTAATTACTATAATATCACACCAAGTACGTATGTATGTATGTATATTATCAGTCACATACTATATTGCTGGAGCGGCCGACACGAGACAGAGCCCGAACAGGAACAACATTTAAAGTTCTTATTCTCAGGGTCAAGGACCACTTTCGAGTTCCCTTGACCGTTTCTTTGTCTCGTTAAGGGGAGGTATTTAGTTTGTTCCCTACGTTTTCATCAAGCTTAAAATTACACCCCCTAGACAAGATAAATTTGTACATTTTTCGGTAGAAAATTGTCCCGGCCGGAGGCCGGTTGCTCTTAAATTACAGGCTCGCTATCGGTCGCCAGGAAAAAATAGACACCTTAATGGCACGAAAGGTCTTAAAATTGACAGAAGAGGGGCAAAATGTCTTAAAATGTCCAAACTACTAGGGCGAACGTCTTTAAATCACAAAAGCAATGGAGCTAAACATGAGGGAGAAAGGGGTCCAGAAAGAAATCCCTCAAGTGGAAATCTCCCCTTAAGTAGGAGAATTATATAAGGGGAGGAGGATTCCTAGCCCCCGCCCCCTGAAGGAAAAGTAGGACGGTACAAAATACAGAAACGGCTAAGGTTGGGTAGAGGATGCCAAACCTCACTCTGGATACTACCAGCCCTCACCCTAATATCACATCATACTTCTATAAACTGAATGTTGTTAGTTACAAGAGTTCACTGCTCAATAGGTGGCGTTCTGAGAGTGAGGGTCTGAGTCTGGAGGGTGAGACGGTGAAGCGCTTGAGCGAAGCAACCAGCTGCTTCAGAGATGGAGCTGCTTCGAGCCATGATGGATGTTTCGCATGTCTCACTCCCCAGACTGGAACAAGACCTCACGGGCTTCACCGTGTTGATCGGTGGAATGTATAGGCTATCAGCCTATGCCCGAGAGGGAGTAGTTGGAATATAGGAAAAAAAAAATTGAATTTATATAATGCAATTAAGTGTATTACAACAAATGGGTATAGGTAGTGATTAGGACAAGTTCACATAATATATATATATATATATATATATATATATATATATATATATATATATAGAGAGAGAGAGAGAGAGAGAGAGAGAGAGAGAGAGAGAGAGAGTGAGAGTGAGTGTGTGTTGAGTGCCGGGTGTGTGCCTGGTAGACCCGTGACAGTGCCATATCTGTCCCGCCCGCAGCACTACCTACCTCCCCCCCCCCTCCATCTCTCACCCCCCTTATCTCTCCCCCCCCCTCCATCTCTCACCCCTCTTATCTCTCACCCCCCTACCTCCCCTTGTCCCATGTCTCCCGTATATGTAGTGTTCGTGCAATACAGTAACTTCACAAATGTTGTTAGTTATAGTAAGGTAACTTTACACTATTTATGGAGAAAGATTTAATTGAATTATTGAATATGACTTTACCACCTTTCATTGCAGGCGATTGTACCAAATTCAAATGTAAAACTTGCAAACTAAACAAACCAAAATTCGGACAAAGACAATATAAAGGCAAAATGACTAATCAAAATCGTTATATGGAAACAACGCTTACTAAAATAAAATGTATGAAATAAAAGAACACAATCCACCACATAGGGTGTACATTACTACATGAGCAAGTTAATCTGTTTCCCAAGCAAACTAATCGCACATATAACAACGCACTATCGTCACGTTCAAGGAATTAGTCAGTTTGGGAAGTCTGGGATGTTCTAGTAAATTTGTACTAAACTCTGCTTGAATAAAGAAACTACAATTAGTGTTACCAAGTTCTATTAAAATAAAATTTTCAACCTGACAAGACATTAACAATATTAAAAAATACAAATATCACTCACTAACGATAACGATTTTATTTTTTTATGAACATCAAGATACGAACGGCAGCGACTTCAATCATGGTCTTGGGTTTGTGCTGCGCGATAGAAAAAGATCACCAAGTTCCGATTGAAAAACTTTACGGAACAGAAGTCTATTACTCGGCTTTCTTCAGGTCGCTCAGTCACTGTCTTCAACCGCGATTATGGACTTTATCAGCTGGCCCAATAAAAGGCTTTATCAACTGTTCTTACTCATTGAAAGATGAAGGTAATTTTAGGAATGGTGGGAAGATTACACAAAAATAATAAAATGTATCAATGAAAACAATTAAATTAAGGGGAGGTATTTAGTTTGTTCCCTACGTTTTCATCAAGCTTAAAATTACACCCCCTAGACCCCCTTTCAAGATAAATTTGTAAATTTTTCGGTAAAAAAAATGTCCCGGCCGGAGGCCGGTTGCTCTTAAATTACAGGTTCGCTATCGCTCACCAGGAAAAAATAGACACCTTAATGGCACGAAAGGTCTTAAAATTGACAGAAAAGGGGCAAAATGTCTTAAAATGTCCAAACTACTAAGGCGAACGTCTTTAAATCACAAAAACAATGGGGCTAAACATGAGGGAGAAAGGGGTCCAGACAGAAATCCCTCAAGTGGAAATCTCCCCTTAATTTTATGAATGGTTGTAAATTTAGTACAAAGGATGAGGGTAATTTTAGGAATAATGCGAAGCTTAGTAAAACAAATGTAGGTCATTTTAAGAATAATGGGAAGCTTAGTGAAACAAACTAAGATTATTCTAAGAGTGGTGGGAAGCTTAGAAAAAAAAATAGGTTTAGGAATTGTGGGAAGCTTAGAAAAAAAAAAAGTTTAGGAATTGTGGGAAGCTTAGACATAAAAAGCTGAAAGTTATTTTATAAATGTTGGGAAGCTTAAATAAACTGAAGGTAATTTTAGGAATGTCGAAGGGAAGTTTCAAAATAACTGAAGGTATTTTAGGAGTGGTTGGCAGCTTAGTAAAACAAGATGAAGGGGATTTTAAGAATGGTGGGAAGCTTAGAAAAAAAAAGTTTAGAAACAAAAGTTGACGGTATTTTAGAAGGGGTGAGAAGTACAGACACACAAAGATGAAGTTGATTTTAGGAATGGTGTGAAGCTTATTAAGGGGAGGTATTTAGTTTGTTCCCTAGACCTCCATCAAGCTTAAAATTACACCCCCTAGACCCCCTTTCAAGATAAATTTGTACATTTTTCGGTAGAAAAATGTCCCGGCCGAAGGCCGGTTCCTCTCAAATTACAGGCTCGCTATCGCTCGCCAGGACAAAATCGACACCTAAATGGCACGAAAGTTCTTAAAATTGACAGAAATGGGGCGAAAGTTCTTAAAATCGCCAAACTAAAGGGGGCGAGCGTCTGAAAATATAAAAAAGCAATGGGGCTAAACATGAGAGAGAAAGGGGTCCAGAAAAAAATCCCTCCAGTGGAAATCTCCCCTTAACCAACTAGCTGCAGGTAATTTTAGGAATAGTGGAAACCTTAGTCAAAATGATGAAGGTAAATTTAGGAATGGTGGAAACCTTAAAAACAAAATTAAAATTGATGGTAATTGCATAGAGAGTGGGAAGTCTATCAAACAATTTTTGTTAGGTAATTTTAGAGATGGTGAGAAGCTTAAAAGAAGAACAAAGAATATAAAGGTTAGCCAAGTCATAGAGACTCGCCTTACTTTCCCGTACAGTCAGCCCTTACTCCCACAAGGGGTAGGGAGGATCAGCAAGAAACACGAGAAAGGAAAAGGAAGGGACAGGAGAAGAACACATTTAACATTCCGCTCACAAAAAGCCAGCACACAAGCATTCAAAAGCATCAATCATTCATCAGCCCCGGAAATCAATGGCTTCACCTCAGATGTCGGTATTTTTGATGGCATTAACCCATTCTGTACCAGCGACGTCTATTTTAAGGGGGGATGGTTCACTTTTTGGTCGATTTTTTTTTATTTATAAATTATTTTTCTAGTTTCTTTCCTAGACCTCCATCAAACTTTAAAAACAAATCCATTAGATCCCCATTGTAGATTAATTTGTAAATGTTTCGGTAGACAAATGTTCCAGCCCAAATTACAGACACTCTCCCTAGTCCTTTTTGAGTTACAGAGGTTAGAGGTTACGATTTCTGCCCAACCTAGAATAAACGGACTATAGGTGGAAAGTAGGTAAATTGGCACCACTGCTTGTAAGACCAGGCCCTAAACCCTCTCTGTCATATGACGCGATTTTGAGCCTATTGGGGATACTTTATAGCCTTTGTTACCATCAGGGGTATTTAGAAACCTTTAGTTTAGTTACTTCAACCTCTGCAGTTGTCTTTGAGTTAGCTGTGGGCAGAAAATTAATTTTGGAGAGGTAAGTATAAGAGTGAGAGAACTCTATTTCTTATTGCTAATCTGGCAACCTCTGCGTCATATGTGCGTGAAAGGGTTGAGGGGAGATGGGCCATTTTTTGGTCTATTAATTCATTTATTCCTAAAAATTCTTAGTTTCCTCGCTAGACCTCCATCAAGCTTAGACCCCCCCCCACCCCCCTCCCTAAGCCCCCTTTAAGATAAATTTGTAAAATTTTTGGTAGAAAAATGTCCCGGCCGCAGGCCGATTCCTCTCAAAATTTCAGGATCGCTATCGATCGCCAGGAAATAGTCGACACCTAAATGGCACGAAAGGTCTTGAAATTGACAACGAAATGGGGCAAAAGGTATTAAAACTGCCAAACTAATGGCCTGAACGTCTTATAATCACAAACCAAATGGGGCTTAACACGAGGGAGAAAGGGGACCAGACAAACAGCAACTATCCCCTTAAGTCTATATGGGCTGCACCTGTCGGTAATTGAGTCAAGTTACCTGTAATAATAAGGCAGACCACCTTATTATTACAGGGTGGGTTAGAACAGACCTCCAGGTGTAGTATATGTGGGTGGGAGGAGGGGCGCTGGGTGTGGGTGTGGGGGTTGATGAGTGAGTGAGTCTGTACTGTGGGTGTGTTACAGAGAGAGAGAGAGGTTTTATATATATGGGTGGGTGTGGATGTGGGTGGATGGGGGTTGGTGTGTGGTTGAGTGTGTATTGTGGGTGTGTGAATGTGGGTGTGTGTGGGTGAGTGGTTGAGTGTGTATTGTGGATGTGGGTGGGTGGGGGTTGGTGTGTGGTTGAGTGTGTATTGTGGGTGTGTGAATGTGGGTGTGTGTGGGTGAGTGGTTGAGTGTGTATTGTGGGTGTGTGCATGTGGGGGAAGGGGTTGGTGAGTGGGTGAGCAAGTACTGTGGGTGTTGGGTGGGTGTGGGGGAGTGGGTGAGTGTGTATTGTGGGTGTGTGCATGGGGGAGTGGTTGAGTGTGTGCTGTGGGTGTTGGGTGGGTGTGGGGCAGTGGGTGAGTGTGTATTGTGGGTGTGGGGGTGGGGGTTGGTGAGTGGGTGAGTATGTACTGTATGGGTGTATTAGAGAGAGAGAGAGAGAGAGAGAGAGAGAGGAGAGAGAGAGAGAGAGAGAGAGGAGAGAGAGAGAGAGAGAGAGAGAGAGAGAGAGAGAGAGAGAGAGAGAGAGAGAGAGAGAGAGAGAGAGAGAGAGAGAGAGAGAGAGAGAGAGAGAGAGAGAGAGAGAGAGAGAGAGAGAGAGGTGTAATATATATGGGTGGAAGGAGGGGAGGTGGGTGTTTTTGTGTGGGTGGGTGTGAGTGTGGGTGGGTGGTTGTGTCTGTAGGCTACTGTGGATGTGTTTTATATACCGAAAAATTTACACATTTATCTTGACAGGGGGTCCAGGGTGTGATTTTTAGCTTGATGAAGGTCTAGCGAACACACTAAAAGACCTCCCCTTAACCCTTTCAGTACCAGTGACCTCCTTTTCATCATGGTCTGGCAACTATGAGATACTTTTATGCAACCTAGGAAGGATCTGGGGTAGCTAAAAGGATTCATCAAGATAGTTTGTAGCCTTTTAAGTGAGGATGAGCCGGTTTTCTGGACCACTTTCTCCCTCATGTTTAGCCCTATTTAGTTTTCAGATGTTAAGATGTTTGCCCCATTAGTTAGTTGATTTTAAGACCTTTCGCCCCATTTCTTCGTCAATATTTAGACCTTTCGTGCTATTTAGGTGTCGATGTTTTCCCTGGCGAACGATAGTGAGCCTGTAATGTTGGAAAAATCGGCCTTCGGCCGGGACATTTTGCTACCGAAAAATGTACAAATTAATCTAGAAGGGGGATCTAATGGATTTTTTTTTTTTAAAGTTTGATGGAGGTCTAGGGAGGAAACTAAAAAAAGAATGAATACATGCAAAAATAGCCCAAAAAGTGAACCATCTCCCCTTAATGGTTAGAGATCCTTCCTAAGCTTAATAAAATCATCTAATTGTTGCTAGTATATAATGAAAAGGACGTCACCGGTACTGAAGGGGTTAACCCTTTGAGTACCAGCGACGTGTGTTATATTATATGCTAGCAATATTTAGGCGACATTTTGCAGTTTAGGAAGGCTCTGTGGTAGTTAAATACAAGGGGGTTGGTTGAGACTTAGGGTTGAAGCTTTGTACTATTGCTAGAGGTCCTTCCTAAGCTGAATAAAATCGTCTAATAGTTGCCAGAATAGGATGACAAGGACGTCACCGGTACTGTAATGGGTTGACACTACTATAGTCTATTCGCTGTAAGTAGGCGAAAAATCATGACTTCTAGCCTCTGTAACTCAAAAAAGGCTAGAGCAAATGGGCTGTAAATGTCCACATCTATACCTTGACTGACTCTTCCCAAATGGTAGAAATATTAGCTCGAGTACTTCAGTCGTTTTTGAGTTACAGAGGTTAGAGGTCATGATTTCTCGCCTACTTACAGTGAATAGACCATAGCTGATCCGACGTCTTGGGGTCTATTATGATTCTTTGTGTTATTATTATTATTATTGAGGATTTGGCTTCGGTAAAGATAGACGATGTGTGTGAATTTGCATTTTGTTTGTGTGTGTTCATTGTTTTCGGTTGTGTTGTTGTCTCTATTCTGGCTCTGTCTTGAGTCGGCCACCCCCCCCCCCCCCAAAAAAAAAAGACAGAAAAGGAACAGAGGGGAAAATAAAGAAAACAACAGGGACAGTGGGGATTGGGCCTGAGTGTTTAGAATAGAATAGAATAGAATAGACAGATAGATTAACTAACTATAAGGCACCGATATTCATAATATACGTAATTAAGGTTCTTTCTTTCTCTGTATGTAACTAACTCTCTCTCTCTCTCTCTCTCTCTCTCTCTCTCTCTCTCTCTCTCTCCAATTATAAGTTTCTCCTAATTTTATATCGATGTAATTTCCGGATTCATAGGAACGGATGAAGTTCTTACTTGAATAATTTCGAAATCGCTCGTGTATGATCCTAATACGTAAACCTATATATATATATATATATATATATATACAGTATATATATATATAGTATATACCGGTATATATATATACTGTATACAGGGGATAAGTACAACCCTTTCACGGAGATTTAATCCGTATTCTCAACTATAGTTCTCCTCTTGATTGCTTCCTATCCTTATCTTCTCATTGGCCTAATAGCTACTCCTCTCTGATAGCGCGCCCTTTTTATAGGGAGCCCACCTCCGTTTTTTCTCTCTTTCTCACTCTCTCTCTTTGGCTTGTATCCATTCGGCACCATTCAGTCTACTGGTTTAGGACGTTTACCTCCATCCCGGTGTCAATATTTTCCTGGCGAGCGATAGCGAGCCAGCATATATATATTTTTGTTTTGACAGCAAGCTAATTTGTACATTTTTCGATAGAAAAATTTCTCCGGCGAAGCCGGATTTCTCCATACAATGCTGACTCGCTATAGCTCGCCAGGAAGAAATCGACACCTGGATGGGGATAAACGTCTTAAAACAGTTGGCTGAATGGGCCGAAGCCAGAACAAGCCAGAGAAAGAGAGAAAAAAAGAGAAAAATAAAAACAGTTGGTGACCCTCCATAATATATCTCGTCTGTTGGGTGTAGGGCGGCTGCGTGGGGTGGAGGAAGAGAAGCGGGTTAAGGGGAGAGGGGTTGGTTTATAGATTCCCTTCTCCCTCATGTTTAGACTCATTAGTTTTTATATATTAAAGGGGCCCTCCAAACAGTCAGGAGTGCGAGCTAGTGGGAGTCTAACAGGAGTTGCTAGGAGTCGCTGGAGTCACTAGGAGTCATCAATTTTCACCGCAAGCGAGTGGGAATCTAACAGGAGTCGCTAGAGTCACTAGGAGTCATAAATTTTCACCGCAAGCGAGTGAGAGTCTAACAGGAGTCGCTAGAGTCACTAGGAGTCATCAATTTTTACCGCAAGCGAGTGAGAGTCTAACAGGAGTCGCTAGAGTCACTAGGAGTCATAAATTTTCACCGCAAGCGAGTGAGAGTCTAACAGGAGTCGCTAGAGTCACTAGGAGTCATCAATTTTCACCGCAAGCGAGTGGGAGTCTAACAGGAGTCGCTAGAGTCACTAGGAGTCTTCAATTTTCACCGCGAATAGGCCCGCGAGTCCGAATTTTCCCCTACTCCTAGTGACTCTAGCTCGCATCCTGACTCCCTTAAGACGTTCGGCCAATTAGTTTGACGAATTTAACACCTTTCACCCCCTTTCGTTGTCAATTTCAAGACCTTTTGTGCCATTTAGGTGTTGGTTTTATCCAGGAGAGCGATAGCGAGCCTGGATACCCCTTCAAACTAAATATGTACATTTTTCGGTAGAAAAATGTCCCAGCCGGTTTCTCCCAAATTGCGGGCTCGCTTTCGCTCGCCCAGGAAAAATCGACACCTTATTGAGTTGAAGCATCATATAATCGCCAAACTAATGCGATGAAACGTCCTAAAATCTCTAAGCTAATGGAGTAAAACTGGGAGGCTCCAAATTGGCCCGCCCTGCACCTAATAGGGTTAACGCGAAGCAAATACAGCGAAAGTGAATATTACGTATTTAGAAAAGAAAGTTGCCTATATTGCCAAGATGTTATGAGTGTAAATATTGACTCTTGACCTTCAGAATATTGAACCTTGACCTTCAGAATATTGACCCTTGACCTTCAGAATATTGACTCTTGACCTTCAGAATATTGACCCTTGACCTTCAGAATATTGACTCTTGACCTTCAGAATATTGACCCTTGACCTTCAGAATATTGACTCTTGACCTTCAGAATATTGACCCTTGACCTTCAGAATATTGACTCTTGACCTTCAGAATATTGACTCTTGACCTTCAGAATATTGACTCTTGACCTTCAGAATATTGACCTTTGACCTTCAGAATATTGACTCTTGACCTTCAGAATATTGACTCTTGACCTTCAGAATATTGACTCTTGACCTTCAGAATATTGACCTTTGACCTTCAGAATAATGACTCTCGACCTTCAGAATATTGACTCTCGACCTTCAGAATATTGACTCTCGACCTTCAGAATCTTTGTCTAAACATATTTCAGAAACAATCCAAAGTTGATGACAACGAAAACACATCGGCTGGTGATTTTTGTTTGCTTAGAATAACAAATCGTTGAATGAATGGATTAATGGCTAACAAAGATAATATGTGAGTCAGATACAAGGGGAGATAGAGGGGTAGGAAGACCCCCATCGAGATAGAGAGACTGTAGGACAAGCTTTGAAAGATAGAGGAATGGCTATAGATCAGGCAAGGGAAGTGGTAATAAACAGGAATGAATGTAGAATGCTTGTGAATAGATGGGTGAAAACCTGGTCATTTGAGAGAAGGGGTCGGGCGCCAGTTGGACTAGATAATAGTCCGTCAGGCGCCTGGCCCGTGGAGACGGTAAATATGAAGGGTGCCCCTGAAGTGTGGTGGGCGGGCTTGTGGTTTCGGCTCCGCTGCATGTCTGCCTGGTAAGACCGGAACTCCGGGTGGTCGGGGGCCGGGGGAGTGCTGGAGGGACCTTGGTGATCCCTGGTCTCTGGGTCTTCTCCTGGGTGACCTAGATGTGTGAATTTGTGTTTTGTTTTTGTGTGTTCATTGATTTTCTGCTGTGTTGTCCCTGTTCGGGCTCTGTCTCGAATCGGCCACCCCCAGAAAAAAAAGAAAAAAAAAAAAAAAAAAAATATATATATATAGAGAGAGAGAGAGAAAAAAAATGGGGAATGGGCCAGAACAAATAGAATAAAATAGAATAACTAATATATTTCTGCTCTGCAATCAAATCAAATGTATCTCGTGGGCTGAAGAAATTTGTCGAAATATAACGCTATCTTGTCAGGTATTCTTTTCACCGAGATTCAATCATTTTCTTCAGGACGACAGATTTAATTGGTAAAAGTCCGTTGAAAGAAAGTCTGAAACCAAACCAAAACGATTAAGGGGAGATGGACCGGTTTTCTAGACCCCCTTCTCCCTAATGTTTAGCCCCATTAGTTTTTCGATTTTTAGACGTTCGCCCCATTAGTTTGGTGACTTTAAGAACTTTCGCTCCATTTCTGTCAATTTTAAGACCTTTAGCTCCATTTAGGTGTCGAAATATTTCCTGGCGAGCGATAGCGAGCCTGCAATTTAGGAGGAACTGGCCTTCGGCCAGGAAATTTTTCTCTCGAAAAATGTACAAATCTATCTTGAAAGGGGGTCTAGGGGGTGTAATTTTAAGCTTGATGGAAGGTTGGAAGTTTAGTTTGATGGCAGGTAGAGTACAGTTATAAACATATTAATTAAGCAGACACGTGTGGGGGAGAGATCATCTCTCTCTCTCTCTCTCTCTCTTTCTCTTTCTCTTTCTCTTTCTCTCTCTCTCTCTCTCTCTCTCTCTCTCTCTCTCTCTCTCTCTCTCTCTCTCTCTCTCTCTCTCTCTACATCGGATATAAAAGCCATATACTGATCGTGGTGAACTAGGGTGGGGTGGGGGGGTTAGGGTGGGGGGGAGGGGGGATAACATTGTGAGAGCGTCGACCGTCGTTATTACAAGTTGGGGCGGCCTTAAAGGGGGGGAGAGGGGTAGTTTTCCTCCCCCCCCCCTCTCCCTCATGTTTAACCCCATTAGTTTTCAGATTATAAGACGTTCGACCCATTAGTTTGGAGATTTTAAGACCTTTCGACCCATTTCTTTGTAAAGTTGAAGACTTTTCGTGTCATCTAGGTGTCGATTCTTTCCTGGCGAGCGACAGCGAGCCTGTCATTGAAGAAGAACCGGCCTTCGGCCGGGACATTTTTCTATCGAAAAATGTACAAATTTTGCTTGAAGGAGGGTCTTGGAGGATGTTTTTTTAAGCTTGGTGGAGGTCTAGGGAGGAAACTAAAAAAAATAATAAATAGATAAATAAATGACCCAATAAATACGGCCATCCCCCCTTAATCGGATCACAGGTATCATTGGCCGTACAATACCGTGCAGGGGTCGAGGGAACGGCCATCTTGCTTACCTTTGGTCGCCATTTTGGTGCCGGGATTAACGAGCGAGGGGGTAGAGTACTCTTTGCAATATTAGTGTTCATAATCTTGTATTAAGGGGAGGTTTTTAGTTTGTTCCCTACGTTTTCATCAAGCTTAAAATTACACCCCCTAGACCCCCTTTCAAGATAAATTTGTACATTTTTCGGTAGAAAAATTTCCCGGCCGGAGGCCGGTTGCTCTTAAATTAAAGGCTCGCTATCGCTCGCCAGGAAAAAATCGACACCTTAATGGAACGAATGGTATTAAAATTGACATACATGGGGCAAAATGTCTTAAAATGTCAAAACTACTAGGGCGAACGTCTTAAAATCTCAAAAGCAATGGGGCTAAATATGAGGGACAAACGGGGTCCATAAAAAAAGCCCTCAAGTGGAAATCTCCCCTTAAGGAACACCCCGTGCTTAAGGAACACCCCTGTTCTTAACATTAATCATCAACTACAAACCCCAATGCACTTGAATAAACTAATGAAAGTATATGGTCCTCCCGGGATTCGAACTCGGCACTGCGAGTTTTCTGGTCAATGGGTGATATTTTGTATTTGATCTTGTAGAATTTCTATCGAGAGAATAGACTATGGTGTGCAACCTATGCCAGTATTGCTGAATGATAATTATAGGTATTAACATCTTTGAGTACTAAGGGATATCATATAACATCAACCATGAGATATTATTATATATATGATCATGTAGAATATAGCTCCAAAGACTATACCACCTACATCAGTATTATAAAATGGTCACTTTGGTCATGGCCATACTTCATTAAGGGGAGGTATTTAGTTTGTTCCCTAGACCTCCATCAAGCTTAAAATTACACCCCCTCGAGTCCCTTTCAAGATAAATTTGTACATTTTTCGGTAGAAAAATGTCCCGGCCGAAGGCCGGTTCCTCTTAAATTACAGGCTCGCTATCGCTCGCCAGGATAAAATCGACACATGAATTGCACGAAAGGTCTTAATATGGGGTGAAAGTTCTTAAAATCGCTAAACTAATGGGGCAAACGTTTTATAATATAAAAAACAATGGGGCTAAACATGAGGGAGAAAGGGGTCAAGAAAAAAAAAATCCCTCAAGTGGAGATCTCCCCTTAACCCCTTCAGTACCAGGGTCGTCCTATTCATCCTATTCTGACAACTAGAAGACGATTTTATTCAGCTTAGGAAGGACCTCTAGTAAAAATTAGGCCTCAAACTAGCTCAACCAAACCCCTTGTAAGTACCACCGATCCTTCCTAAGCTGCATAATATCGACTACATGTGTATATATATATATATGTATATATAGCCAGAATGATGAGAAACACACGTTGCTTGTACTCAATGGCTTAAGGGGAGATTTCCACTTGAGGGATTTTTTTCTTGACCCCTTTCTCCCTCATGTTTAGCCCCATTGCTTTTGAGATTTTAAGACGTTTTCCCCATTAGTTTGGCGATTTTAATAACTTTCGACCCATTTCTGTCAATATAAAGACCTTTCGTGCCATTTAGGTTTCGATGTTTTCCTGGCGAGCGATAGCGAGCCTGTAACTTAAGAGGAATCGGCCTTCGGCCGGGACATTTTTCTACCGAAAAATGTACATATTTATCTTGAAAGGGGGTCTAGGGGGTGTAATTTTAAGCTTGATGGAAGTCTAAGCAACACACTAGAAACCTCCCCTTAAACGATCCTAGGGGGTGTAATTTTAAGCTTGATGGAGGTCTAAGCAACACACTAGAAGCCTCCCCTTAAACGATCCTAGGGGTGTAATTTTAAGCTTGATGGAGGTCTAAGCAACACACTAGAAACCTTCCCTTAAACGATCCTAGGGGGTGTAATTTTAAGCTTGATGGAGGTCTAAGCAACACACTAGAAACCTTCCCTTAAACGATCCTAGGGGGTGTAATTTTAAGCTTGATGGAGGTCTAAGCAACACACTAGAAACCTCCCCTTAAACGATCCTAGGGGGTGTAATTTTAAGCTTGATGGAGGTCTAAGCAACACACTAGAAACCTCCCCTTAAACAGAAAGGCTAATGACGCAAGTGGTGGCACCAACATGGCAGACAGTGTTGCCAATTTAGCTACTTTCCCGCTAGATCTGAGGTGTATTTACTTCGATCTAGAGCCAACTATTTACATCTAGCGGCATAAATTCTAGCGATATTCTGGAGGTTTGAGCCATTGTAAGTGATATTCTAGAGATAGTGGCATTATTCTAGCGAATTACGGCATTTATATACGATCGAGCGGCTTAATTGGGTAACTCTGATGACAGAGGTTGACCGATCTGTGTTAAGGGGAGATTTCCACCTGGAGGATTTTTTTCTGGACACCTTTTTCCCTCATGTTTAGCCCCATTGTTTTTGAGATTTTAAGACGGTCGTTCCATTAGTTTGGCGATTTTAAGAGCCCTCGCCCCATTTCTGTCAATTTTAAGACCATTCGTGACATTTAGGTGTCGATTTTTTCTTGGCGAGCGATAGCGAGCCTGTAATTTAAGGGGAACCGGCCTTCGGCCGGGAAATTTTTCTACCGAAAAATGTACAAATTTATCTTGAAAGGGGGTCTAAGGGGAGTAATTTTAAGCTTGATGGAATCAACTAAAAACCTCCCCTTAAGCCGGAGTCACACTAGCCTTTTTTCGAGCAATTTTTACGGGCAATTATGGTCTGGAAGCTTCGAAATGTACACTAAATCAGTATTCAGCCGCGTAACATACTCTACTTTCAGTCTAGTTACCGATACCAGTGCCAAAATGTCCCGAAATAATACGAGAAAAAAAAAAAAAAAACTTGCTCATGGAAAATTGACGGAAAAAGCGCTCGTGTGACAGCGGCGGCTTTACCCTAGTGTGTCTACCGCAGAGGGGAGGAGAGAGAGAGAGAGAGAGAGAGAGAGAGAGAGAGAGAGAGAGAGAGAGAGAGAGAGAGAGAGAGAGAGAGAGAGAGAGAGAGAGAGGAGGAGGAGGAGGAGGAGTCTGGTTTCAAAAAAGCTCTGGTGGATATTCGGAATAATTCGTGGTGCACCCTTGACATTATTATACATACGTAGGGTTGTCGGTACTTGAGGGGAGGTGGGTCGTTTTTCTGGTCCCCCTTCTTCCTCATGTTTAGCCCCATTAGTTTTCAGATTTTTAGACGTTCGCATCATTATTTTGGCGATTTTAAGACCATTCGACCCATTTTTTTGTCAATATTAAGACTTGTGTCATTCAGGTGTCTATTTTTCCCTGGCGAGCGATAGCGAGCCTATATTTTAAGAGGAACCGGCCTTCGGCCGGGACATTTTTCTATCGAAAAATGTACAAATTTATCTTGGAGTTTTTTTTTTAAGCTTGATGAAGGTCTAGGGAGGAAACTAAGAAAAGAAAAATGAAAACAGGTAGAAAAATGAGCAAATAAATACGCCTATAAGTGAGGGATGCTATGCTTTAAACTTTAACGAGTCATGTGAAGTGTTAAGGAGTATTAATTTCGGTACACTTGACATTAGAGACAGGTTAAATCACTTTGGAAATACTTACCTCGGATTTGGACATACTTACCTCAAATGTACAACATCAAACCCCTCCATTGAAATTAATGAAAGCATATATGTGATCCACCGGGATTCGAACCTGGGTTATCACACACATATTTTTAAACACTCTAACCATTAACACCACCAAGGACGGTTAAAGGTTTATGCACACGCCTACGACTTATTATCCATTCTCGAATACTGGATATTAACCCTTTCAAGCTCCAATACGCGTTTCTGTTCTGTTTTCTGGCTACCATTAGACGATTTTGTTCCGATTAGTAACGGTATATGGAAGTGAGAGGGTTGATTGAGATAGTATTTACCCTTTTAATACCCACAGATCCTTCCTAAGCTGCATAAAATCGTCTAATGATAGCCAAAATATACTGCTAAAACGCGTCAGAGCTTCAAGGGGATAAGGGGAGGTATTTAGTTTGTTCTCTAGACCTCCATCAAGCTTAAAATTACACCCCCTCGAGTCCCTTTCAAGATAAATTTGTAAATTTTTCGGTAGAACAATGTCCCGGGGCCAAAGGGTTCCCTTCAAATAATACAGCGCTTTCGCTATCGCTCGCCAGGATAAAATCGACACCTGAATTGCACGAAAGGTCTTAATATGGGGTGAAAGTTCTTAAAATCGGTAAAGTAATGGGGCAAACGTTTTATAATATCAAAAGCAATGGGGCTAAATATGAGGGAGAAAGGGGTCAAGAAAAAAGTCCCTCAAGTGGGAATCTCCCCTTAATCTAATCCTGTTCATATTCCCAACCGCGCTACACAGAATGAAGTGCACCAATGTAATTTAGGAAGTGACCGGTAGAGCACATACATCCGCCAGCATAGGTGGAAGTATGCACTCTTCCAAGTGTTCCTTTAGTTTGTAATGAAAAGTTTGGGATATTAATAGAATGCTCTCTCTCTCTAAGTTCCCCACAAACGTTTACTGCTAAAATGGGTAGAGAATTAGCTCAGCGACAGAAAACAAAGAGTAGTCATAAACGGTAAGGCATCTAAATGGATCAATGTATATAGTGGGGTACCCCAGGGATCGGTCCTAGGACCAATTCTCTTTCTAATTTATATCAACGACATAGATGAAGGTCTCACCTGTACAATCTCAAAATTTGCTGAAGATACACAAATTGCAAATAGCGTACTCTCAAAAGAACAAGTTGACGATATGCAACACAATCTAGATAAGTTGTCATGTTGGGCCCAAATTTGGCAAATGAGTTGCAATGCGGATAAATGTAAAGTACTGCATATCGGATACCTAAATGAGAAGGCAAACTATTCGATGAATGGCACTCAGCTTAAGAATGTAAACAAAAAAAACGATCTGGGAGTAACAATATCGAGTAACCTAAAACCGAGTCAACAATGTTCAGAAGTTGTAGAGAAGGCAAACAAAATAATTGGCTTAATAGGCAGGTCATTTGACATAAATCCAAAGAAGTTATCCTAACTCTTTACAATTCCTTAGTCCCCCCTTCTCTGGAATACTGCGTCCAGTCCTGGTGCCCTTATTACCAAAAAGATATAGACAAGCTAGAACGAGTTCAACGTAGAGTTACCAAAAATATACCTAGCCTAAAGAACAAACCATACGAGGAGCGTCTTAGAGAATTAAATTTATTTCCTTTAACCCAAAGATTAAGAGGCGACTTAATTCAAGTGTTCAAAATCATCAAAGGCATCGACAATATGAACTGTAGTAGGTACTTCACTATCGACCAGTCTAATTACACGCTGGGAAACGGTTGCAAAATTATTGGTAAATCTTTTAACTCGCACGAATCTAAGAATTCCTTCTTCAATCGAGTTGTCAACTTGTGGAATGGGCTTCCCCGAGACGTTATAGACTGCAGCACCGTTGATTATTTTAAACTTCGCCTAGACAAATATCTTGCATCAAACCCACGACTGACTGTGTTTGTAAATGAATAACTTTATTTTATTCCCCCCTCAGATTCATCAAAGGATTATTGCGTATATATATTACTAAGACGTTACTCTCTTTTTCACAGATATACGAAAGACCACTTATAACAGTGTTATGTTACTAACCCATCTGTCCCCTACTAACTCCTAATCCTGTTGCGGATGTTAGTTCCAGGGCAGTGGTTTCCTTTCCAATTTTCCCTTACGCACTCTAAACCACTATTTGGACACATATGGTCCTCAGTGTTTTGGAGGACAAGCAGCCTAGAGGGGACACTAGACCTGTTGTTGCTTGATTTCCTTTGTACTCCTTTGTACTCCCATCACCCGCATTTCACGAAACCTGCTCCCGTCCCCAGTTCCTTCGCTTCTCTTTGTCAACTTCAGGGGGGGGGGGAAATTCCGTGGGATTCAGTGAAGGTAAGAGATTTCCAGGGGGCCCTTGTGTAAATATTCATGACAGCACGCCCACGCCCACGCCCAGAGAAAGACGATGAGTTGATCTCTTGGCAGAATAAAGTGGCAGAATCGCTCACTCTCGCCCGGCCAGAATGCTGATGCTAGAGGGGAGAACGTCGAGAGTGTTCGGGCATTTGGTGGCATCTAGGCTAAAGAACACAGTTTTTGTTTAGTTTACCCTTTCAAGATCCTATTACGGATTTCTTTCCCGTTTTCTGCGTGCTCTGGCTATTATTAGACGAGTTTTTTTCAGAATGGGAAGGGTATATGGAGTCAGAGGGTTTATTGAGAAAGTCTTCACCCTTATAATTCACACAAATCCTTCTTAAACTACATAAAATCGTCTAATGTTCCTCCTATATTTCAGGCTAGCTATCGCTCGCTAGGAAAGACGAATAGGCAGAATAGAGTGGCAGAATCGCTCACTCTCGCCCGGCCAGAATGTTGATGCTAGAGGGGAGAACGTGGAGAGTGTGCGGCAGTTTGGTGGCATCTAGGCTACAGGGCACTGTTATTATTTTAGTCATCCCTTTTCAAGATCCCTCATTTTCTTTGCTGTTTTCTGCGTTTTCTGGCTTTTATTAGACAGTTAACCCTCTCAAGATCATATTACGCATTTCTTTTCCGTTTTCTAGAAATAGCCTAGATGTTTGTTTTCTTGCGAATGAAAAGGGTATATGGAAGTCAGTGTTAATTGAGATATAGTCTTTACCCTTATAATCCCCCAAATATATCCTTGCTATACCGTATACCATCATCCCATGATAGCCAGATTGTTTTTGGCGCATGCATCATAATCTTCAAAGGGTTAAGGGGAGATATCCACTTGAGAGATTTTTTTCTTGACTCCTTTCTCCCTCATGTTTAGCCCCATTGCTTTTCTAATTTTAAGACGTTCGCCCCATTGTTTTGACGATTTTAAGAACTTTCGACCCATTTCTGTCAATTTTAAGACCTTTCGTGCCATGTAGGTGTCGATTTTATCCTGGCGAGCGATAGCGAGCCTGTAGTATAAGAGGAACCGGCTTTTAGCCGGGACATTTTTCTACCGAAAAATGTACAAATTGATCTTGAAAGGGGGTCTATGGGGAGTAATTTTAAGCTTGATGGAAGTCTAGGGAATCAACTAAAAACCTCCCCTTAAGTTATTATCGAAGGGCTAAAGGGGGTATCACACATAACATAACAAATACTTTTCACCACTTACAATGCTATCAATATCGAATCGTTTATGATAGATTCAATTACAAATACCTTTACTTCTAACATTCATGAACTATAACGACTATAACGCTATCTTTTTCCAGCTGGTCTTAAATTGCTGGATCTCTTATTAGCTGATTTCTCGATACTTGATGGCAATATATGAGATTGCTATGGCTGTGTGTCGTATTAACGCCAAGTTTTCAGAATAACCATCATCTTTCGTCGACAAAATCTACCTTATAGCTGAGTAACCAAGATAGAAACATGACCATTTAGGGTCAGCTGGAAACAAATAGACTATAATTATGTATACACTATAGACTATATGTATACACTATAGACTATATGTATACACTATAGAATATATGTATACACTATAGACTATAGTAATCACTATAGACTATATGTATACACTATAGAATATATGTATACACTATAGACTATATGTATACACTATAGAATATATGTATACACTAGACTATATGTATACACTATAGACTATATGTATACACTATAGAATATATGTATACACTATAGACTATATGTATACACTATAGACTATATGTATACACTATAGACTATATGTATACACTATAGACTATATGTATACACTATAGAATATATGTATACACTATAGACTATATGTATACACTATAGAATATATGTATACACTATAGACTATGTATACACTATTTTTTTTTTTTTTTTTTTTTCTATGTGATTGAGGGAGGCAAAAGGCATAACTGCCTATAGCGAGTGCCTCCCCCATAGTTGAAAGAGTGACAGGGCCAAAATCAAGGGACGGTTCGGAAGCCAAAATGCCTGGACCACGGAGTTTGAAGCAATTTAAGTAATGGGAGCAACGGAGCGGGGAAAGACCTGATTCTGGGAGAGAGTTCCAATGAGCTCAGGCTGTTGAGTAGAAGAAAGTTTGATAGTAACGTTTCACCTCTTGGGATTTGGAGAGCTTGCACAGAGTAGTACGGTGACGATTGAGTTGCAAGACGGGTACCACGTGGCCCTACGTAAAGGAGGCGGTGCGTATGCACTGGGATAGCTCTGCGGAACCCTGATTATTTAGTATGCGAACGTAGAATAGGCGAGAGAGAAGATGCAACATTGCGGCGGAGAGCGACGAGATTGCCAGAGAGTTGGTGAGTGGATGGGCAGTTAATGATACGAAAGGCCTTCCTTTTCAACTTTGTACTAGGCAGGAGCAGTGTGATGAGGAACCTCCCCACACATGTGAAACAATACTCAATACAAGGGCCGCACTATGACCCCTGTACATTTTTCTTTGAAGCAAGCAAGCGGTGCAAGGGGAAGAGACGCACCCTAAGGCGGTTGAAGCACACCAAGCTTCTGGGAGGCATGCCATTAGCAACAAGACTGGTAATATGCGTCCTTTCCAAATGCCATAGAGCAGAAGAGAAAAGAGCCCCACCAAGAATATTGAGAGAAGATGCCAAAGGGTTGATTTTTGTATGGTTGAAGAAATAAGTTGGCTAGTCCGCTGGGAGATCCTGACGGGTAGATAGATGGAGAAATTGGGTTTTGGACAGCATTAAATTTTAACAAGGTTGTCTCTGCCCCAATTGGACAATAGTATTTAGATCAGAATTTAAGAGTTCTATGGCTTCATTACGTTTGTCGTTGAGGGATTGCTGGCTGGGGCGTTCTGAAAAAAACTAATGGAGTAGTGCAAGGTTGAGTCGTCTGCGTATGATGGGATGGGAATTAAGGTACAGTTAAGGAGATCATTTATAAAAATTAGGAAAGAGAATAGGAGGATAGGACCAGAGCCCTGAGGAAACACCGGAGTTTATAGAGTGAGGAAGTGAACAATGGCCGTCCACACCCGCGGCTATGGAACGGCAGGAAAGGAAATTAGAGACAAAGGCACAGAAGACTGGAGGGATAGAAACCGAAGGAGGGTAGTTTAGAAATTAAAGATTTATGCCAGACTCTATCGAAGGCTTTCGATATGGTCTAGTGCAATAGAAAAAGTCTCTACCGAAGTCCCGAAAGGAGGATGACCAAGAGTTAGTAAGCTATGAAAGAAGAATCACCAGTAGAGCGACCCTTAAGGAAGCCATACTGGTCGATCGTGGAGAGCATGATTATGAAGAAGAGAAATGCTAAGAAATTTGGAAGCAAGAAAGAATAGTTTTCAAAAACCTTAGAAAGACAAGAGATTAAGAGCAATTGGAACGATAGTGTGGAGGGTTGAGAGCGGTCACCCTTCTTTGGACAGAGTTGAATGTGAGCACAACTTCCCAGCATGAAGGGAAGACGTTAGAGGATAGACAGAGACGAAAGAGTTTGCCTAGGGCAGGGGGGAGTCAGCACGGAAAAGCACAGTTTTTGAGAACAACAGGAGGAACACAGTCCGGACCGTACGCCTTATTAGTGTTGAAGCCCCAGAGACTATATGTAGTACACTATAGACTATATGTAGTACACTATAGAGTATATGTATACACTATAGACTATATGTATACCCACTAGACTTTTTATAATGTATACACTATAGACTATATGTATACACTATAGGGACTATATGTAATACACTATTAGACTATATGTATAACACTATAGAATATATGTATAACACTATTAGAATATATGTATACACTATAGACCTATATGTATACACTATAGACTATATGTATATCACTAATAGAATATATGTATTACACTATTAGAATATATGTATACACTAGGGACTATATGTATACACTATAGACTATCATGCTATACACTATAGACCTATATGTATCAATACACTATAGACTATAGGTATACACTATAGAATCTAATGTATACACTACTAAGAATATATGTATACACTATAGAATATATGAACAACTAGGAATATATGTATTACACTAGACTATATGTATACAATATAGACTATGTATACACTATAAGGACCTATATGTATACACTATAGACTTATGTATACACGATAGAGTATATGTATCACACTATAGACTATATCGTATACACTATAGAGTATATGTATACACTATAGGACTATACTGTATACACTAGAGACTATATGTCTACACTATAGACTATATGTATTACACTATAGAGTATATGTATACACTTATAGACTAATATGTATACCACTATAGACTATATGTATACACTAGGACTATAAAAAAATGTATACACTATAGCCGATTGTATACACTATAGACTATATGTATACACTAGACTATAATGATACACTAGACTCTAATGTATACACTATAGGACTATATGTGAACACCATAGACTATATGTATACACTATAGGACTATAGTAGATCACTATAGACTATATGTATACACTATAGAGTATATGAATAAACTATAGACTATAGGTATACACAATAGACAATATGTATTACACTAGATATAATGTATACACTATAGACTCTATGTATACACTATAGCACTATATGTATACACTAGACTATAATGTATACACTATAGCTATATGTATACACCATAGACTATATGTATACACTATAGACTATTATGTAGACACTATAGACTATATCGTATACACTATAGACTATATGGTATACACTAATAGACTATATGTTATACAATATAAGATCTATATGTATACACTATAGACTATATGTATAAATTGGGGCACTATAAGACTATATGTATTACACTATAGACTATATGTATACACTATAGACTATATGTATACAATATAGACTTATAATGTTATACACTATTAGACTAAATTGTAGACCACTATAGACATATGTATACACTAGACATATCTGTATCACTATAGACTATAATGTTTTTTTTTTGGGGTTTTTTTTTGTTTTTTCTATATTGTCCAACCAACTTACTTCCTCTCGGGCATTAGGCTTCGAGAGCCTTAACATTCACCGCTTTTAACAATGAACAAGGTGAAGCCCGTGAGGTTCCTTGTTCCAGTCATTAGGGAGCTGAGTACCATGTGCAGGCACGTAGAGTAACAACGAGCACCTGCCATCTTGACTTCACATGAGCACGGTGCTGCACTCATGGCCGCGAAACCCCGACCCCATCTCTGAACGCCACCTCGTTCCCGTGCTTCACTGGTGTCTCACCCCCTACCCTCGGACTCTCAACACTTACACCCCCCCACACACAACGCCACCTGTTGAGCAGATAACTCACCAGGCATTGCACCCCTATAGCATAGTTTTGAATATGGGAATATTCATACAGTGCTATTTTAATCAGGGAACAATGAGGGTATTTTATTGACGTTTTCGGTTGGACTTTTGTGGTAATGCCACTGATACCAGGTACAGCACCAAATTCCATCCCAATAAATATATATCCCATTTGATACATTGGGATTTGAACCCGGGACCTTTGGATTACCAGGGGCCAGTGGCAAGACCACTGGGGGGGGCTCCAACCACAACCTCCCCTAGTAATACACTATATGTATACCCCACTATATGTATAACACTATAGACTATATGTATAACACTATAAGACTTATATGTATACACTTCTAGCCAGTACCATAGTTATAATTCTGTTTCAATTTCATTTGACAGCTAATTTTTCTACACCTAATGAGACACATATGGAAACTATAGTCTTGTCTTTTGTGTTGTGGTGAACTTAAAATAAAATATAGGTTAGAGAGGGGAGGTGTTTTAGTTGATTCCCTAGACTTTTTTCTTTTCCACTAATGCTTAAAATGGACTCTTCCTTGACCCCCCCCTTTCAAGATAAATTTGGTCACATTTTTTCGGTAGAAAAATGTCCCGGCCAAAGCCCGGTTGGCCCTTAAATTACAGGACTTCGCTATCGCTCGACAGGAAAAAATCGACACCTAAATGGCACGAATGGTCTTAAAATTGACAGAAATGGGGGTTTAGGGCGAGGGCTCTTAAAATAGCCAAACTCAAGGGGCAAGCGTGTCTTTTAAATCTCACAAGAAATGGGGCATAAACATGAATGAGAAAGGAGTTCAATAAAAAAATCCCTCAAGTGGATATCTCCCATTAAGACCAAGTTTCTATAATTAGCACCACATGTCGGTTCCAAAACCTCAAAAATAGCAGGAAATCTTTGATGGGAAATTTGCAATTTACCGTCATGTTGCACATATGCAGAGTTACGTTAAACGTAGGAAGTGTTGGTTATTACTAAAAAAACAGTTACGTTACAGTAGACGTGTTGGCGTTAGTACCTAAAACCAAAACAGGTACGTTACAGTAGAAGTCGTGGGCGTCTACTTAAAAAAAAGTTACGTTACGTAAGTAGACTGTGTTGGTTATTACTACAAAAAACAGTTACGTTACAGTAGACGTGTGGGTTATTACTAAACAAACCCGTACGTCTACAGTAGGACGTGATGGTTATTACTAAACAAACAGTTACGTTACAGTAGACGTGTTGGTTATTACTAAAAAAAAACAGTTACGTTACAGTAGACGTGTTGGGTAGTACTTAAAAAACAGTTACGTTACAGTAGACGTGTTGGTTATTACTTAAAAAACAGTTACGTACCAGTAGACGTGTTGGTTATTACTAACAAAAAAAAAACCAAAAAAGTATGTGTCTTGAAAAGTGGGCCTTTAAATAAGAAAACGCCATTACTTAAACCACCAGCCTTATAGATCACTTATACAATAGAAGGTATGGAGCAAGAAGGACACACTAGGTGATTTTGATTTCATGTTTGGATTTTGTAATATTTCTTATCTACGCATCAGAACAACAAACCCAACATTCTGGGACACCCTGTGGCCGGAACAAGACAGACAGATGCAACTAGATATATATGTACAGTATATATACTGTAAGGGAGGGATTGTCCACCAGTGTAGCATTTTTTCATTAATAATAGTACGCGTTTAAAAATAACAAAATGAGAGCCATTTTTAGATCCAGATTTTAAAATGAGTTTCACCAATATTTCGGACCGTGTCCGTTCATCATCAGGTGGTCTAGTCCAAATCCTAGAATACACATTTTTGTTTTTCTATTTTTATTAAACATAATTATTTTGGAACTCTTTTATATACGAATAGAAATGAGAGAAACTAACTGAATCATTGTTAATACCTTCGTGATACATGTCCAAAGCCGTGAAGTAAATCCTACTCTACCGGACGACGTCCTTTTAATTATATTCTAACCAGGTTTAGAGGTTTATGAAGCTTAGGAAGGATAAAAAAAAAAAAAAAAAAAAGGAAAAAAAAAAAAAAAAAAAAAAAAAAAATATAAAAAAGTAAATATATATATATATATATACATCTATATATATATATATATTACACGGTATAGATACAGTCAATGGTAGCTAAAATAACAAAACCAAAACAAAAATCTGTAGACTTTCAATGGGTAGACGTACTTTCCTAAGCTGAATTGACATATCGTCCTAATAGATCCATAATATAGCTGAAAAGAATGTCACCGGTAACTGAATGGGTTAACATTTAAACTATATATGAATGTTCTGCACACAGCTAAGTAATCATAACCAGGTCTATTAAGGGAAGCTTTCCACTTGAGGGATTTTTTTCTTGAACCCTTTCTGCCTCATGTCTAGCCCCATTGCTTTTGAGTTTTTAAGATGTTCACCCCATTAGTTTGGCCGATTTTAGCAACGTTCGCCCCATTTCTGTCAAATTTTTAGACCTTTCGGATCATTTAAGTGTCGATATTTTTCCGGGTGCGAGCGGGCAGCGAGCATGTAATCTAAGTGGGAACCGGCATTCGGCCGGGAAATTTTTCTACCGAAAAATGTACAAATTTATATGGCAAGTGGGTCAAGGGGGTTTAATTTTAACTCTTGATAGAGGTATAGGGAAATAACTAAATAACTCCCCTTAAATTGTAAAATGAAAGAAGCTAAAGTTAACGACTTTAATATTTATAATTGTAGCGAGGTTCCAAGTTACTATGGTAGTCTTGGGTGAAAAATCATGTATGTATGTATGTATGTAATGTATGTATGTAATGTACTGTATGTATGTATGTATGTAATGTATGTATGTAATGTACTGTATGTATGTATGTATGTAATGTTTTTTTCTCTATGTGCATGAAGGGAGACCACAAGACAAATCTGCAGTAACAAGTGTATCACCCCCACCCCACCCCACACTCCCCAAGGTTGTTAAGAGATATAGAACTTAGAGGTAATTTAGGTGTGTTGGAAAGAAGTGTGGTGTGCTTGTTAAGGGAGCCCACCTCGTTTTTTTTCTTTCTGTCCCACTCTCTTTGGCTTGTATCCATTCGGCCCCATTCAGCCTACTGTTTTAAGACGTTTACCCGCATACAGGTATCAAACATTTGCCTGGTGAGCGGGGTAGCGAGCCAGAATATATATATATGTTGTTTTGACAGCAAGATAAATTTGTACATTTCCGATAGAAAAATGGCTCCGGCGAAGCCAAATTTCTGATACATCGTTGGCTCGTTTATCGCTCGCCAGGAAAGAAATCCGAACTCCTGGATGGGGATAAACGTCTTAAAAAACAGTAGGATGAATGAGGTTGAATGGATACAGCCA